>PVIJ01001962.1:0-70562 GCA_004024925.1 Scalopus aquaticus
TTGTAGTAAAAAAAAAAAAAAAAAAAGAAAAAATTTAAAGAAGAAAAAAATTAAAAAGGTATTGGGTAGATGTAAACTTGGGGAGAGTTTTGTAGTCCTTTTGCTTTTAGGTTTTGGAGTTTCCGGGTAGGCCCCCTGCTAGGGTTTAACCCCCCCTTTCCAGTGTCAAATGTTGCTGTTGTCCTACTGTCGCTGCTGTCGTTTTATAGTTGCTAGGAGTCTTTCTGTTCTTTCTCTCTCCACCCCCCTTTTTATTTTTCTCCTTCCCCTCAGTGTTTGCCTGGGGGTTATCCCTGCCCCTGGGGTTATGTCTGGTGGGGAGGGGTCGAGAGTTCCTCATCTTAAGTTTCTTTTCTGCTGCTTGGGTCCCACTACTCCACGAGAGGGTGCAGGGTTGGAGGTTGTGGGTAGCTGTTGGTCAGCGTTTCGCCTCCCCTAGATTCCGGAGGGCCACTGTGCAACCTCCTAGAAGTTGGGTGTGGGGCCACGGGGGGCTGCTGGGCCATGATCTCCACCAGCTGAAGTTTTTGCCACCTCCTGGGTGCCAAGGTGCAGAGACTTTGTGGAAGAGGGTGTGGTTGGAGACAGTTCCAGCAGGAGCCTATATCCCAGGTCAAGTTACCTCCAGTCAGGTTAGAGAAGAGTAGATCAGCTACTGGTATCAGATTACAGACTAGGGAGGAGATTATTTGAGGTGGTCTCAGCAGTTTTTCCTGCCTGACCAGTTTCTCAGGCCAATATATCACCTAGCAACCAGTGGGGGATTAGGACCCCACAGGGTGCTGGCAGTTTGTCCTCCCCTCTAAGATGTTACCTAGCCCCAGGTGGGGGATGGAAAGCAGTGACCCTTGAGCTTCCCTGCACTTCAGAGCTGCCACACAGGGAAGAGAGGGGGTTGGTGCGGTGGGGGCAGGGGTCATGCTCCCTGTTGGTTGGCCAGATCCCTCCGACCCCACCGCAGTTCTAACCTTGTATTCAGCGTTGCTCCATAAAGCTGGTTTGCCCACCTTTCCTTGCTGTTATTCCTCCGTGTGGGGTCTGGTGTCTTTTCTCTTCGCTTTACTCCAACTTTTCTGTTTATCTTTAAGTCTAAAGCACCCACGGGGATGATTGTATTGTGGAGGGCATCCAGTTCTCCTCAGGTCGGCTCTCAAAATTAGGGATTTTTCTGTCCATAAATCGATATTTTGTGGGAGAGCCTGATCTGAGAGTCTGTTCACCGCCATACTTTGGGGACATGTCTTCCAGAATAATTTAAAATCTCTAAGTTAGTATATGAATTTCCCCTTCAAATTCTCATTCATCAAATTAAGCCAAAACCGGATCTTAGTCTCTTGGATAATTTCTATTGTAGCACATTTCATTTTTCTCTACCTTTCTGCACCAAAATAGAGTTTTCAGTCACTCTTTTACCAAATCTGACATTGACCATATCATTAAGTATAAAAACTATTATCAGAAGCATAATCAATGTTCATTGAAACTCCCATGTCCTAACAGCTAATCCAAAACCTACAGTTTAATAATAAATCATACCTGATAATTATAGCCTTACTACCATTTTAAGGAGGACCAGAAACATGTATATCTAATTATATATTTTCCATCCAGCAGTGTTGCATACAATTAGCTTCTAGTGCCTGGAGCTTTAGCAAAAAGTATTGATTCACTTTCAAATAATGTTACCAGTAGTAAAATGTTGAATTTTGCTTTAGGTAAAATGTGTCCTGTCAAATAATAATCAACAGCCAATTCATGTGTGTATTTGAGGAGAGAATTCACATTTGGCAGATCATAAACAAACATAGACATTAATATTGACTATTCTTACTACTTTTGGACACTGATCATACACATTCTTAGAAACACCCAAACTTTGAATATTTTTCCATGTTAATACCACCATATCCATTCCTTCACTGAAAAATTACACTAAAGACAACTATCATGCTCATACTGTTGTTTCCCATCTATGAAGGAAAAATCATTTTTTTAAATTATACTGAATATATTGTCCAGCCCAAGCTGTATCTTTTGAAGAATGAAACATTATGTCAGAATGACATGTCTCAAGCTTCACATGAGGCCACTGGGTAAATAACCCTCACAGGAATCTGGATTCAGGAGTGAGCAAGCTTGGACGCATGACATGTTGCTTTGCTTTGCTTTGCTTCTCTGGATATCACTCACTACAAAGTGAGGTGTCTATAGATCATCTTCACAGTCATTTCCAGTTTCAGGGGAAAAATTCAAAACCAAACAATTCTAATTTTCAAGCCATTACACGCCCCTTCATGTTTTCTCTTAAATTATTTGGTGTGTTTTACGAATTGCTGTGTGGTGACTTGACTATGTCAACTTGTTTCTTTGTGACCTTTCCCACCCAAACTTAAGCAAAACATAGAGTTCACTTATTGCATAAGGTAATTAATATGAATAAGCTAAACAAAAAAAGTCTCTAGTACTCATAATTGAGACTGTCTCTTAGAGAGGCAGAGTTGTGCCTTAAGGCTCTATTTTGATAATTCAGAAATGTGGAGAGTGATGGATAGGGACCAGATATTCAGATAGCCATACAATTATTCATGTGCCAAATCATGTTGGAATCTTCCTTTTTCAAAGGCTTTTAAGTAAAGTTCTAAATTACTACCATTTTGCCTCTAAAGAACAAAATACTTTCTTTATACTATAATCGATTTCATTAAATAGCACTTAATGCCTATGATAAACTATATTGCAAATGGCTAAGCAAAGAATATAGATTTAGGGCAGTTTATGACATTATTATCAAGTTCAAAGGAAAAAGGTAATTTCTCTATATGGCATTTAAATTTTATACTATAATTTTTGAAATGAGAATCTTTAGTCATTTAAAGAAGCACTTCAAAAATTAATTTAATGGCACATACTTGGGCTATTTAAAAAGGCCCCCAAAATAGAAGGGGATTTTATTTGGAAAAAAACATGGATTTCTTTGCAGCTCTTATCAGAATCTATTACTTCAGCTTTGTGCTGGATGAAAGGTCGTGTAGGTGGCAGGGAGAAAGAAGAGGACTGGCTTTCATCCAGAGGTCTTCCATTTTCTAAAATTCAGAATCTGCCCAGTCACCATAAATTAAGTTTAATTTAAATCATTTGGTACCAAATATCTAAAAACAGCAACTACATTGAAAGGGAATAAAAGATAAACTGAGGGTAAGAAAAAGTGGCAAAGAAGTAAAAATACTATTTAAAACAAATTAAATAAAACTGAAATAATAAAACTCTTAAGCAGTGTGTTAGTAATTTAGGTTGTTACTCATGTAGAGGCCAAACTCCAAATTATAAGGTGCGCTCAGACAACACTCAGCCTTAGGGTAATGGAACCAGGTTTTTCCTCCCCCTTGTTTCTGCTGCTTGCTTTCTGAGTGATCTGGAACAAATTTCAAGGAAATGTACAAGGGAGACAATTATGGCATTGTCAAGATGAGGAAGACAGAGGATGGGAGTTGGTGAAAGGTGAAGGTATGGGAAATCTGAGCATAGAAAAAACCCCAACAGAGGAAAATTGAGAGGTGTGGCATAATAGGAAAAAAGGAAAAGTAATTCAGATGCTTTTGGGTTCTTGACATCCGTCCATATTTTTGTAAAGAAAAACAACAGTGGGAACCTATGAGTTAAGCAATTTCCCTATAGGAAAAATTTTATGAATCTCAGAAATCAGGAATTAGGCTTACTTGACATTGCCATTATTATTTTGCTGGCAATGGGAGACCCTGCCATGATACTATTCAAATTTTGACTACTTCCTTTAGTCAAAATTACATTAGTAGGCCTACCTTGTGGCCAAGAGGTTAAGTCTCAGCGCTATCACCATTACAGCCTGAGTTTGATCCCACCAGGGAGCTGATCCACATATGGGGCAGCAGACTTCTTATCTCACAACGTATTTCTGTAAATCCTCCTGTTCCCCACTCTGTCTCTGATAAATCCCATCACCCCCCATACCTCTGGCATATACCACAGATCTATAAAATAAATAGATTAATATTAAAAATCACATTATTAAGACATTGTAAACTGTAAGGGATTTAAAATGAAATCATTTGTCATTTCAGTTGAAGTCTTAGTACTATTTGTGTCATGAAACACCTGATTTCTGAATTTAACATTCTGGATTAGATATTATGCTTTGTTTTAAAGCAATGTAATATAACGTTCATACTCTGCTGGCTTTGAATTGGTAAAATATGAATAGTCTGAGCTCAAGGTTACCTTAGCAAAGCAAATCCTTTCTTCATGAGTATACCTAATTGAATGTGACAAAAAAATTGTTTTTGGGTAGTGAAAAATTTTCAATACTGAGATAATTTTCTTCAAAAGCAACAAGGTCCTTCATGTTTACCCACTTTCACTAAGAACAATAATTATGCTAATTAGAGATAATTTAAATTTATTCTTCAAATAGATATCTAAGGGTCTTACTGGGGTCTCTGAGCCTAGTTGATTTATTTGACAATAGGAAATGCTTTGCTACACTTTAACTGGGTCATTGTCACAAATACTTATTTGCTTATTTGACATCTCTTTTCCTCTTCTGTTAATAAAACATGAAGATAGTTTGATGTAGTAATAACTCTAGGTATACATTCTCTTTCTCAAATTCTTTTGCAGTTAGGTTTGTCCATGAGGCATAGTTCTAGTGGTTTGAAAGGTGAAAATGTAGCCATTGAGATAGAAGTAAATGTCTGTAAGTGTTTCTGGAAAAGATTTCTCTTTCTTGTTGAAGTCCTGAAGTAGATGGTACTGTTGTTTATATTTTTATTTTCATGTGCAGTATTGATATAATAATCTGGGGTTGCAGCATGAGCTGCATTTTATAAACGTAAGGTGACCAGAATGAAAAAATGTCAATCCTATTAAGATAGTGGAAGACTAGAAAGAAACTTGGTTCCTGATGGCAGCTCAGAACAGATAAATAATGCTAGAAAATATCTGCCTTTAAAATTCTTGTTCTTTGAGAAATATAAATTCTATTTAAGTCACTCTTAGACATTTTGTCACATTTTAGTCAAATCCACTCTTAACTATGCATTATATATAAAGAGGTGTGTACTTGTGTGTATGAATATGTATGTATTTAAATTTGTCCTTGCATTTATTATACGTGATTAAGTGTATTTCAATAAACAAATGTGGATTTCTTCTTCCGTTCACCTTAGAAGCTTCCAGGCAGAAAAATGAAAAAGAAAAGGTGAGAAAGAAAGAGAAAAGATGGAAAAGAAGAGATTGTAGAAAAGAAAGGTAGGCAAGGTAGAAAAACAAAGAATAATTTTTATTTAGTTAATTTAATTTTATTATTTTTTTATTGAGGTGACTTTGGTATACGACACTGTATAGGTGGATACTTCTTCAAATAATCATATTACCACTCACACTCACCACCCAGGTAGCCATAATCCTCTACCATAATCCATTGTGCTCCTCCACACTTTGCTCTCCATCCCTCACACTCTTGGTTCTGCAGTCATATTTCTAGGGTTTGTTTTGATTTAGTTTTAGCTATTCTTTGTTGTGTTTCACTGTATCCCACATGTGAATGAAATCATCTTGTATTTGTCTTTCTCTTGACTTGTTTCACTTCGCATAATCCTCTCTAGTTTCATCCATGTTGTGACAATGGAAAGATTTCATCTTTTTTTTTTTTTTAAGTCTCTGAGTAGTATTCCATTATGGGTGTGCACATACATACATTTTCTCAATCCATTCATCTATTGTTACTTAGGTTGTAAATAGTACTGTAATGAATATAGGGGAACATGTATCCCTTTGAATTACTGTTTTTGTAGTCTTTGGGTAGATACCTAGGAGTAGGATTGCTGAATCACACGGTAGATATATTTTTACTCTTCTGAGAAGTCTCCATGATGATTTCCAAAGGGTGTGGGCCAGTCTATGGTCCCACCAACAGTGTAAAAAAATATATTTAAAATACAGGATTGAAGTTGAAAATGTTATTATCTGCATTAATTACAGTATGTCTTAATTTATTTAAATTAAAAAAAATTTCTATGATAACATTGTCTTGCAACATGCAGATGTTTGATTTCAGGAAGGATGAGTGAAAGCATGTCTGATCTCCAGCATGTGCGGTTTTCTACAACATGGGTCTGCTCGCTCTAGGAAGCTCTCTTGAGAATGCTCAACCATACCATATTTTTCTCCAGTTTGTTAAAATGAATTTCATATGTAAGAGAAAAGTGGTCTTTGAGGTGACCATGTGGACATGTGGCGCTTCAATAACTTCTATGAGACTGTGTGGGATATGTTACGAAGAAAGATCGGTGAAGCTATATGCAGTGTGCTGTGTAGACTTACAGCAGGCTCTTCTTTCCATGGTGCCAAGATGGAACAGGCTTGGTGACACACACACACACACACACACACACACACACACACACACACACACACACATATATATATATAGTTATTTATATCTTTCACATTTTGTATTCTTGGGAAACCCACCACCGATTCACCCATGATCCATCTCCATGGTCCCTTGTGTCCTTTTCTACTCCATTTTGTGCCCTTATCCTCCCCCCCCCGAATGTCTCTCTCCTATTTGATTTCCCTATAGTCCTGTTATAAGTCCTGTTATAAGTGAAACCATTTGATATTTTTCTCTTTCTTTCTGGCTTATTTCACTGAGTATGATCCCCTCTAATTCCATCCATGTTGCTGCAAATTGCATGTGTTTATCTTCTTTCCATGATGAATAGTATTCCATTGTGTATATGTACCACAGCTTCTTGATCCAATCAGCTATTTTTGGACATCTGGGTTGCTTCCATACCTTTGCTATTGTGAACAGTGCCGAAATGAACGTACGGTGCATGTATCCTTTTGGATTAGTGTTTTTGTGTCCTTTGGGTAGGTTCCCAAAAGTGATATTGCTGGGTCGTAAGGAAGCTCCATTTTTAGCAATTTGAGGAATTGCCATACAGCTTTCCATAGTGGTTGGTTGGTGACCAATATATACCAATGTTTGAACAGAAAAAAAATATTTTTATTTTATATCATTTATAATTGTGTAAAAAAAGCGTTAGTTAAAATAGTATTTGAAAAGACATTAACATAGTCAGTTTTGTTACTCCCATTCACCAAAAATGATTTCCCTTAATTCCATCACCTTAGAAGTATACTTTCAATCGATATATGTACAGTTTGTATAGATGTAGATGAAGATACGCACACATATATTTACACACACACACACACAGTGTGTTTGTGTATAAAATGTGCTTATTGCCAAAACCAAGTAAATAAATAAAAGTGTGAGACAGGCATATAAAGGGTGTATGTTAGAATGGAAACCACGTATAATTGAATGATGCTAGCATTAAGCAATGCTGGAAGTCACTAGTCTGGACAAAGGCTTGCAAATTAATGGCTTCTCAGCCACATGTGGTCTGCATATATTTTTGGTTTCTTTCATAGGGGTGGTAATTGCATTAGTGGCCAACACTTATAAATTGATAGATCTCACTTGCGAAATATGTTGTTTGAAAAGCCAGAAGAATTGGCAAATAAAGGCCCACATTCCTAAGTGGCAAATATTGACTGAAATCTAGAGTGGATACTGTTAGAAATGTTCCCTACTCTTTGCTTCATGGTCAACCTGGCTTCTAAGACTTTTGAATTTGCAAAACTAGGGGCCAGACTAGATACAGTTTTTTAATGATAATAGCAATATACTTTTTTTGTAAGAGCATAGCTATGATGAGCCCAACTAAATAAGGCAACACAGGATCATGAGTTTTCTATATGGTTATCCTATATTTGTTGACTTGGATTGGACAATCTTGGTAAATACCTGAAAATATTTATGCTTTGATAGATAGGAAACTTCAGTCTAAAATATTTTAGCATAGGATATGATAAATTGAAAATATAGTAAAATGTATAATTCCCAAACCAGGAACAAGACAGCAGTAACAAGTTACAGCTTCCATCACGTTTCCATATGTAATAATTGAAGCAGAAGAAAGTTATTTTCATTAAACAAAAATTCTAGTGTTTTTATGTTTAACTTGCCAGAATAACAGGTCTCTTTTCTGCTATGCATATATGGGTGGTAAGGGTAAAGAAAAGGCAGAAGGGTTATTAAAATTATAATTTGTAAGCAATATAAGAATGGTGACCTTTGTATCAAATGTTATAGTGAGTCCTTCTGAGATGAAGATCATATTCCCTAATAAATAAAGGTATTCAGCAGAATGAACTATAGAGTTTCTGTATAGCTTAATAACATTCAAACACAGAAGGAATACAGGATATAAGACCAAAAAAAAAAAAAAAGCCCCATGGAGCCTTAGACATTAAAAAAATCTGATAAGAATTAAAGATTTTAAAATCCACATAGGGATAATGATTTGGAACAGTGAAACACTTTCTCATTTCTTATGGCCCCCTTGATTCCTTCTAAAGTTTCATGCCCTCATTGTGGAAGAAAAGTGAGCAAGGAAAGTGAACTGAGAGAGAAGGGGATTTTTTAATATCCAAATCATCAATTTTAAATGCATACAGTATGTTTTTCATTTCCCATTTTATGAAATCTTTTTTTCCCCCCCAAGTTGCCTTATTCTTGTAAGGAGAAACATAAGAGGGTTTTTAATGGGACCACTGGCCTTGACTTCTTGGTTATATAGGTCTCAGGTTCCTGCTGAGTATCATTTGTATTTTACTCTTACCAGATGAGACATTAGAATGTAACAGGAGCAGAAAGATAAGGGTTGAGAGAACAGGAGAGTACATGGGAGCAGCACTTAGGTGGTAGAATTCTGTCGTAGATTGTATCTTCTTAAGACAATGTGGGACTCAACATGAACTTTTGCTTAATTTGTAAGAAGGGTTGAATCTAAAGACCAGACCATGAGGAGTTTGTTGATTTCTCCAATGTACTTTGCCGAATTTAGTGGCTTTTTATCAAATTAATAATCTTGGCAGTTTTACATTCATCAGGTGGAGGGTATTGTTGTTATGCAAAAACACAAATTATCTAGAATAAGAGTTGGGTATTTTTTGGTAAAATGCATAGAAATATTTATTAAAATTATAGTGAAATATATAGTAATTATTATCAATATACTTATTAACCTCAAATTATCTATATGTGTTGATAGATACATACCTTAGAAGAAAATATCATTGTCAGAAGCAAGATTTCAAGAAATACACTGAATTGACATGAATGCTTTTCTCTATACTATCTCAGTGTTTTAATTTTGGATTCATTTATTCCCCACAATATTTGCCTCCAAAGTAATAGTATAATGACTTTAAATTACTCTAAAATTTTGATGTTTAGAAACTTTTGGTTTTTTATCATCAAATGTCCACACCAGTGTATGTACAATTCTATACAACCTCAGTTCTTCTTCCAGCAAAAGAATAACTTGAAATATAATTTTTTTTTTATTACACACTATTCCAACCAATTCTAATTTGGATGTCCAGACCACAAACTTGTTAATCAATAGACTGATTGGAAAGATCAGATTTCAACCTCTTTATTTGGAAGATGTTTATCCTTCTGCCCTCTGATAAACTTCTAAACCTCAGAAATTATTGTTTTACAAAATCAGGATATAATTTCCTTGGATCCATATTTTATGCTTCACACATGCATGTCAAGGTTTAGTTAAATCACTAGATAGGATCATAGGTGGACTCCTCCACCCTGTCCTCAGTGCTGTTTAGGAGATGTAAGTTGGAGTAGAGGTGGAGGCAGGCAACAGAAGGAAGAAAGAGAAAAACACTCAAAGAGAAAAGAGAGGTGATATAGGAAAAAACTATCACTCAAGATCATCATTAGGAGCTTTGGCGTTCCTCTGGTATATATTTTTGTAGACACCTGTTTTATATAAGAATTTGATTTCAATATGCTACAAAATTCATAGTCCCATGTGAAGAAGAATGATTATTAATGATGATTTAAAATAATAGAATTGGGAAAAGGTACTTATTTGGTTATTGATAAACCAGTACAAATACATATTAATTCTAAGATCTAAGCACCATCTATTTATGTTTAGGTCTAGGATTCATCTCTTTATGTTCTTTGTTGTCAAAAGTGTCATCTTTGATAATTTTCATTTTTTACCACCGTGAGAAAAGGATGACAATAATGTCATTACTCATGGTATTCATGGCTTTTTGGCAACACTTTTCATTGAAGCAATACCCTCACACTGTGTATTTACTGCAGAGTACATCATCCCTTAGGTTGCTGCATCAGACATCATGCTGCCCATAAATACCAGCCTCCATTGCTAACCCAAAAGTCATACAGTGCTTTGTTGATGGTACCCACAAATGTAAGTCCAATCTAGAATGTTCAGGAAACTTGTTATTTATTTCCTGGCCATGCTATATTTGCCATTTGGAATTTAATAGTGTATTCATGGGTCATCTGTCTTTCAATCATGTATTCTTTTGAAGTCTGTAGTACATAATAACTATATAGTTAGACTGTGCTCTTTTTCAATATTGATTCTACCCATGCTTTTCATATACTAATACCAGCAAAAGGAACAATCAGAAGTTATTTTGTGGGAGAGTTAGGAAGCTCCCATTTGTACAAGAATGTCTATTTCTCCTCAGTCATTGTTAAGACCAACCAAGTGTGCTTGGCATCACTACATTTAGCAGAAACAAAAGAGGACATCAGTGGTTCATCAATATTAAGGAGAAAAGTGTCTCAAAGTCCTCAATGGAGGAGGTCAAGAAAGGTCTTAAAAACAGTCCACAGCTTTAAAAGACAATCTGTTATCATTAAACAATTGTTAGGCAATAATTTAGGAGTCATTATATGTTTCTGAGTTTATGTAGCATTATGACTGTTACCAGGCAATAGGTCTAAAACCGACACCAGGTTAGAACCTCTCCCAACAATCCTGGATCTATGCATCTGCTGCCATAAATGCAAGTAAAAGGGCCCTTGTGCAGCAAAAGAGAAAAAAAAAATATATATATTTTAAGATTTGTTTATTTATGCATACAAGCTGAGGTGTAAGCCAATGAGAGGGTTCACCAGAGACAGCGTGGGGAGCAAAACAGGCAGGTCGACCAAAATACACTGCTGAGGGGAGCAGCCGGCGAGTCAGGAGAGGTCTGCTGCGCCTTGTGGGAATCCATGTGGGAATCTCCCCCGCTGGGAATCAAACTCGGGTGCAGCTGCCGACAGCGCTTAACTCATTGCAACACCAGGGAGGCCCAAGAAAAAAAATATTTTAACAGGGTAGAGAGAGGGAGAAAGCCCAGCTGGCGACTGATGGTGCGAGGTGGAACTGCGGCTACAGGAGCAGGCAGGGGTGGCAAGTTCTGCTTCTGGAGCCAGGACCAGAAGTGAGGTGTCCTGAGGCAAAATCTCACCAAGTCTGACCACCACCAGCGTAATAGGGTGTTGCAGAAGCCTGTTGTTGCTGCTGCTTCTGCCACCCTCAATCCGGGAGAGATCGGGTTTTCTGCCCACACAGCAGACCGCGTCGCTGATTTCTGCAGCAGTCCAGATGACGAGAGCGAGTAGGTGTATCACTCCCTTCTAAAGGCCCCAGAATGATCACTCTGCTCAGCCCCTTCCCAGCAGCCCTTGTTCAGGACATCAGAGCAGACTTCAGCCCCTCATCCTAGTGGGAAAAATACAGCTTACTTGCAGCCCCTGAAGATAACGCTGCTTGTGCTGGGGTCCCCAGCGTGCGAGACTCAAGCTCCCAGGGGTGCTAAGTTTTAGAGACAGATCTAGAAACAAGCAATGTGTAAGACAGTATTAGAGAGTTTGTGAAGCGTGCGATTATAGTAGTCTAGATAAGAAATCTCAGTCAGAGTAGCTAGGGAGACTAGAGAAAAATACCAGTGGAATTTATAGAAAGGCTATTTGAATGGTTAGAGGAAGGAGTCAGAATTTAAAGTTTTGGGTGAGTAGAATTTTTTAGTTGTTTTGATTGTGTTCTCTCAAAATTCATATGTTAAGATCCCAACCCACAGTGTCTCGGAATGGGACTGTGTTTGAGGTAAGGCCTTTAAAAATATAAAGTTGAAAGTAGGTTGGAATGGGGAGCCCAAGACGACTATAACTGGTGCCCTTAAAAGAGGAGATTAGGACAGCGAGATCAAAGGTGTATGGTATCAGTACTAAGGGGATGTCCTTGTGAAGAAGGCGCAAGAGGACAGCTGTGTCCAAGGCAAGGACACAAATCTCACAGGGAACCAGCCCTTCTGACACCTTGCTCTTTGATTTCCAGCCTCCAGAACTGAGAAGATAAATTTCTGTTGTTTAAGCCACACCATTGTGTCATTTTGTTATGGTAACTCCAGCAAATTAAGGCAGATGTATTAACCAAAATAGAAACATCAGGAAAAGAGATCAATTTGAGGTTTGGGGAGGGGTAGTAAATAAAGGAAAATATTTTCTTGACCTTGTATATATTGAGCCTGAAATATTGATGAGACAGGCAATAAGACAAAGGGTAGAGAGGCAAGAAACATGATGTTGATGTTATAAAAAAATGCACACATGTACAAAAAATTAAACACTTTTTTAGAGAAAGAGATTGCAGAACATTCTCCATATGTTTTGGAGGTACCAAAAATGACACTGTCTGGAAATTAATTTTATCATTTTGCATTTGAGGCTTAAAAGGTATACTTCATAGGGCCTCCCCGGTGGCGCAGCGGTTGAGCGCTGCGCTGTGGAGCTGTCAGCAGTGGCGACGCGAGTTCAACACCCGGCCGGGGAGAATCCCACATGGTGGGGCAGACCTCTCCTGCCTCACCTGCTGCTACCCTCAGCAGTGTACTTCTGATCTGCCTGTTCTACTCCCCACGCTGTCTCTGGTGAACCCTCTTGCCGCCCCACTCCTCTGGCCTGTACCCCAGCTTGTATGTAAAAAAAAAAAAAGTATACTTCATAGTGTTTTCTTCTAAAACACTGGCTTGAGCCAAAAAATAATGTGAGAATCTAATTTATACTAATACTTTGCAATGTTTCTTAGGTATTGCCATATCCTTTGAAAGCTAGTAGCAGACCATTCATATATATCGTGCATAAGGAACTGAAGAGGAAAACAAAAAGATACTTGTTTTATGTAGAGCCTCCAGAAAGAGCCCTCTTTATAGGCATTTCCGTGTCCTCATTAATTAACTAATTTGTTATATTTTTTGTTTCAGTAACTTTGGTTTTCAACACTGTAGGCTTTAAGACTACAGCTTCATACCTTTTCAAGTGCATGGTACCTTTCTGAGTCCATCACCAAATTTCTGCTCCCCACCAACATCATATCAACCTTCTGCAGCCATTCCTCCTACCACCTTATCATTTCCCACTGATAATCACCATTTTGTTGTCAGAGTCCAAGTCTTGTTTTTGTTTTGTTTTATAGTCTACTTTGTTTCTTTATATTGCACCTATGAGTGAAATCACACAGTCGCCTCAAGTACTATCCATATCATCACAAAAGGCAACATTTCATTTACTGGGTAGAGGCATGTATAGCAGAGCTTCAATATCTATTCATCTGTTAGGTGCTTTGGTTGTTTCCACTCCTGGGCTATAATGAATAGTGCTGCAGTCAATGTACATATCCCCTTTGCAGTTTTCAAGTAGGTAGCTATAGGAGCGGAATTGCTGGATCACATGGCAAATCTTTTTTAACATTTTTGAGAAAATTCCATACTGTTTTCCACAGGGGCTGAACCAGTCTATGTTCTTTAACAGTGGATAAATATTCCCTTTTCTCCACATCCTTGCAAACATTTATTGTTGTTTCTTTTTGATAGGGGTCGTTCTTACATGTGTGAGGTAATACCTTATTGTGGTTTGATTTGCGTTTCCCTGGTGATAAGTGATGACGAGCATTTTTTCACTTGCCCCTTGGCCATGTGTATGTCTCTGTTGGAGAAGTGTATTTTGTGCTTCTGCCAATTTTTTGATCTGGTTATTTGTTTTCTTTTTGTTGAGTTCTTTGAGGATCTTCTATATCAGCTATACATTTATTTCATTAAGGCTCCACATGGTGGTGGCAGGCTGCTCTGTATTTAAGTATGCATGTTCCAACTGTACTTTTCTTTATGGCAGACATGAAGAAAATATTTGAAAGCATTATTTTAAAAGGTGTATTTTCTGGGAAACCTTTAAAGAAACAGATACCTTGGGAAATGTTTTTTGCATTCGTAACAATTATTTTTAATAGCTGTGTTTCACATTTTACATTTCTTCAGGTGAAGTCTGAAGTCCAAGTCTTCATAGTTGCTTAACTCAGTAGGGGTACTGATTTTATTTCTGCCTCAGCAACAGCTTAATCATTATGTGTAGATTGTTTGAAATAATCAGAGTTCACTTGTTTTACATTCTCTACTCCACAGTAGGTTCCAAATTTGTTCTCAGAAGAAAAAGAATATGAACATCTATAGATCTTATCTATAAATATATGTGGAACCATATAGATATGTAGAACCAATAGTATAAATAGCGATAGAGTGAGAGACAGAGGCACTGTTGTATAGAGAGAATACAATAGAGAGAATATATGTGTATATAAATTGTATACATATATGGGTTCTATATATCAATAGAGACATGGATCTATAGGTATAGATATCTTTGTACATATTTATATAGAGAGCTGAATAATACGAAGTTGTATTACACAATTATGAATGCCCACAAGTCCCAAGATCTTTAGTTGACTAACTGAAGGCCCAGAAGAACCTATGTTATAGATTCAGTCTGAAGACCAGCGGGCTTGAGAGCCAGGACAAACCAATGTTTGGGAAAATGAACTTGTAATGTCAAAAAGTTTGTCAACACAATATACACAAGGGAGTTTTTCTTCTTAGCCTACGGAAAATCGAAACAGCACATAATATATAAATACAATAAGAAAATTAAGTAGTACAATGACAAACCAAGAGTAAGTAGTTTAACTTTTTTAAAATTAAAAATATGTATATATATTTCCTAAAAACCCTATTTCTCACTGAAATTTTATGTATTTGCACCATAAATCCATTCAAGTCTACACACATGCTTCAAGTTATTTTACAAAACAAATAGAAATATGGAAATTAGAGTGTAATTGTATTGAGTGAAAACAAAGTCAAGCAAATAAATGCACAAAAAAAATTACCCTTAGAGATTAAGTTAAACACATGTAGAAAAGTATAGAAAAGACTGAAGAAATCCTCAGATAAAATGTAACTGGATTTAAGAGTTAAAAGAATAGGCAAGAAACACTTAAGCAAATTTTTATTGTTTACAAATTTAAATAAACTGATAGGCTTGTATTCTAAAATTCGGAATGGTTAGTCTTCGGGAGATGTAAACCTAATTATAGATTTCATTTCATGACACTTAGGATTAAGAGAATTCGGCTGAGAAGTTTTTGTTTTCAGCTATGACTACATAATAGAATCGTTCACATAAAATATTGCATTCAGGTTATTTAGGTCAATGGGCCATTAGATGAGGAACAAGTTATTATATAAATATTACATAATATTTTGTGTTGTGAATATAGTATTTTAGTAAGGTGTACCAAACAAATGTACACATATGTACAAAATGCTAGAAGTTACTATTTCCATAAATTTTAGAGTCAAGCTTACCTAGTAAATATGGACTAAAGATTTTAAAGATATCTACATTGTTTTAACATAACTGGCACTCGACTTCTCATGGGAATTCAAATAAATATCCAACGTTGAGAGAAGAACTCAGCTATAGTTCCCGAGGCAGAAATGAGGATGATCTAATTCTTTCCCATGTATTACTGCCTAGACAAAGTCTAAAGACTAAAATTAAACAAATGAGTTACATTAAATAATTTAATGTCATTAACCTGTCAAGTGTAGTCTTCATCAAAGATAGCACTATTTGTAACAACAGCTTTATGGTTTAAAGACAATTATGTGCACAAATGGATACAAGAAAATATAGTTAATGAGAAAATGTGGAACTTACAGAAGTAAATCAACAAAAGAGTATATACCGAGTTATGTCACACCTTTTAGAAATTAGTTCCATAGCTTAATATTATGGATAAAGATAGGTGATCAAGTATGTTCTAATCCATTCTTTTCATTTATATGTAATACTTGACACAAGAGAAACAAAGCATTAAGGAATTTAATTCTCTTACTCCTCATTCATTCATTTACCAAGCAAGTATTTTTTAAACACATAGTATGAGAATGTCCTTTGCTTACTGCTCAATGAAACATTGGAAATAAAAAAAGAATAAAGAGAAAGCTAAAAAATTAAAAGCTGAATCACATTCCTGGACTCAAGAGGTTTTTAATGTTGAACACCTGATAGGTCAAGTCTATAGAAAAATGATCAAGTAGAGATTTGTAGTCACCCAGTGATTTGGCTCGTTAGAGCTAGTTTATCTAAAATACTTGGGACAAAAAGCATAGTTGTTTCCAAATCCAAGTATTTGGTGAATAATCTATGCAGAGATGATATCAGTAACAGAAAATGTAATGGCAGAATTTCAAAATTAATAGTATAAAATAAATTGCCATTCACTCTTTGATAATTTTTTCATTTATAAAAACTAATAATGAGTAATATGCCATATGCTTCTACTGCAGGGTAGAAGTTCAAAAAAAAGATTTTAAGTATCTATTGCTGTTTGTTCTCTTAACATATACTTTATCATTAAGGTAATTTTGATGCTTATTTCTCTGTAACATAAGACATCATGGTTATATATTTAAAATTTTTGAATGTATACTAGTATTTTTTTTAAATTCTAAATATATACTGGTAGATTTTATGTAGAGTTTTAATTTAATTTTAGAGTATAATGAAAATAAAAGTAAAAATATTTTGTAATTGTTTGGATATTGTTACTTTTGAATGAAAAGAAGCTGATTTGGAGAAAATACAGTATGTATCTTTGACTCTTTAAGTTTTTCACTCCGTATTTTTCTTTTTTAATTTTTTTTTTTTTGTTTTTATGCATACAAGCTAGGGTGCAGGCAAGATGTGTGGGGGGTGAGAGGATTCACCAGAGACAGTGGGGAGCAGAACAGTCAGGTAGACTGAAATTCACTGCTAAGGGGAGTAGCAGGCGAGGCAGGGGAGGTCTGCTGCACCATGTGGGAATCTCCCCAGTTGGGTGTTGAACTCCTGTCACTGTTGCCGACAGCTCCACAGCACAACACTTTAACCTGCTGCGCCACCTGGAGGCCTCGTATTTTTAGTTTTCAATCTTGGTGGAATATCTTTGATCTTCCTGTTTTTATTGCATATATATTGGTGCCACTAATATTCCAATTTACCAAATCTGATCTTGCTTTGTTCCCCTGGAACTTTTAAATCTTCCTTGACTGTGCAGTTGTCACGTCTAAAGGCTGCTTGAGCCAGGAGTTGCTTCTAGCTTATATAGCTATTTATACATCCCATATTGAATTTGTGGTCACAGCCCCATGATATGTCCTGGTTAATTCCCACTCTTATCCTTCAGTTGCTGACAACTCCTTCCTTAGCCATTCTCTGATTACCTCCAAGCTGTTATTATCAAACATGAGTCCTTTGATGTCTTGGAATTTCAGTCCTGTCCATTCATGTGTAGCTCAAACATGGTATTAGGTGATTAACATGGCTATTCCAACCTAAAGCAGAATACTTTCTTGGAAAATCCTCTCTTAAAACCTGGGATATAGTGGGTATTCTTTATAAATTTTTCATACACACAGAAAACTCAGCTTTTTCTGAGAAAATGTCTTAGAATAAAAGGCACTAGACAAGCAGGAACTCAGTTCAGAGAGGGTTTGTTTTTAAAATTATACTTAAGTTTAAATGGATTTTCTACTTTTAAAGAATTTTCTGAGTCACTTCAGTCATCCAACATGTTTCAGATTAATTTATTCAGATTTCCTTAGTTTTTACCCAAAACTCATCTTTTGTTTTAGGGTGGTGCCTTGTTAATTTTTGTTTAGCTTCCATAATTTTTGGACTTTCAATGTTTTCATGACCTTGACAGTTTTGGGGAATATATTGTAGGATGACCTCCTATTGAAATTGAATGGTGGTCTCATGATTAGTTTGGGGGAGAAGAAGGTCACAGGGGTATTATTTTTATCACATCATATCACGGCTACATACATCGTACATGACTTAATTCTTTAGTTTATTTGTGTGATTGATTACAGTTTTTATCACTTTTTTCTTAATTTGTCTGATTTTGTTTGATTATTAATCTTAAAGAATACAAGTAGTTCAGGATTGTTTCCTCTGAGTAAAGGAATAAATTAGTGGTATATTTCTGAATGAAGATCTGCAACTATTATTGTGAGTGTGGGCATGTTCAACTATCCTAAAAATGATTTTTTAAAAGATTTATTTATTTATGCATACAAGAGCTGGGGTGTAGGCTAGAGGTGTGGGGGTGGGAGGATTCACCAGAGACAGAGTGGGGAGCAGAACAGGAAGACTGACTGAAATACACTGCGGAGGGGATCATTGGGCGAGACAGAAGAGCTCTCCTGCACCATGTGGAAAAACTCCCTGGCTGGGGATCAAACTCGTGGTGCAGTGGCTGCCGATAGCTTCATAGTGCTGAGACTTAACCCCTTGCACCACCAGGGAGGCCCCTAAAAATGATTTTTTTTTAATTCATGTTTATTTTAGCTAGAAATGTTTTAAGTACTAAATTTAAGTGCTGTCTTTGACACTTTCTAATTTTTTATTATAGCATTTCTTTTCTTGTCACAACATGTTATATATTGTTAAGGTTGTCGGTTATAAAGATATTTTAAATTATATTTTATATTTTTGATTGGTTATTTTAGATATAAAGAATATCAGGTTATTCTAAAATTAACCTAACTGCAACTGACAGAAAGGGGTTCATTCTTATTTTGAGGATGTTCTTGTTCTACCTTATCTAAGTACTTATGGTCCCACTTTCCATTCTCAGTGAAGATATCTGTAGAGAGCTTTGTCCAGTCATTATGTTCATTACCTTGAGTCAAAGAGAATGTCTCTTCATTGACCTACACACAACTTTTCTTTTCTTGTATATTATGTCTATGTTTTTCTCTTAGTTTTCTGTTTGTACAAGATAGCACATTGGCCACATGTGCCTGTTGAGTACTTGAAATGTGGACAGTGCCACCAATTGAAATTAAATATTTTGGTTAAATTGAGTTAAATAAAATGTGATATTAAATGGATTTTTACCCATTTCTTTTTACTTCTTTTATAGGTAATTACTCAGAAATTTCAATTACCTTTTCTGTTAACACTGTGTTTCTTTTGGACAGTGTTGGAAACTGTTAAGAATATGTAAGATTTGCTGTCATTGAAAATAAGGGAATTATAATTTTTAAATTGTTCTCTGGCATCTGCTGATATTTTCAACGCCCAGAAAGAAAGCACAAGCAGCTTGTCACCCAAACATTAATGTGTCCAACAGCCTTTTCCAGTGTTGGGAAGAGTTGGTGACAAATTGGTTGAGTCCATTATTCATGAAAGGATATGATCCTGAGAAGACAAATGACATCTAGAAAATGTAGTGGAATAGTTATTGGGTCACTTGTTAGGTGGTTTTACCTTCTTTAATATGAGTTTTATATCCTGATAGTCTTATTTCTAAGTATTCACCTGGCTTGGGTACCTAGACCACATGCACATCAATATAGTTTCTCTGTTACTTTTTCAGTAGGTTGACTGCTTCTATTTTACTGTGTGAACACTTTCATTATCCATACTACTGCCTTTCTAATCATACTCAGTTATTTTTCTAGCCTTGATGTCTGTGACGCTCACATTCTGTAGACCATCACACAATTTTCCCCAATTGTTTTTTTTTTTCCCCTAGCAAATTTCTTTTTGGTAATTCATGCTGTATTTATATTACCACATGAATAAAACTAACTCATTCATCATTTTCATTGCTATCCTCTGGAACATTTCTTATATTTAAATTATTCTGGATTAGAAAAACCTCAGTACTTTTCTTTCTTAAAAATAAGTTCAATCTCCATTTATTTCATGAACAGGTTGTATTCCAAAAGGGTAGGAATCATGTTCCACTAGAGTTTCAGTCCCAAGGCCAACTCACCAATCACATTCTATACTAAAAGTAGAGTACTATGCCAAGATGCGATGAAACTTAACACTGCATACTAACATGTTTCCCTGAGAAGCCATGCTTTTGCAGTTTGGGATAGCAACTCTACATTTTCTTTTTCTGTGATGGAGTCACAGAAGTCTGCCTCATACTACTGTCTTCTATCAAGAGTAATAGAGAATATTTCATAAGCGAATGTTTGTGGGTATCACCAGGGCCAGTTGGGATATAGTCAGCTGAGAAATTAGGGATAAAAGTCAGTTTTTGGTGTTGAAACATACCTTCAATTTCCTTTTTTTAAAGATTCTTTTTTGGTTCACATAATTTCTTTCTTTCACAGCATCCTCAATGGCTTACAAGTAAAGTTCATCCATCATTATACAAGATAGAAAAAAATTAGTCTTGTTTTTTTTCCTTTATAAAACAAACAAAATTATCTACCTCCACCCCTCATTATAAAAAGCAAAGGTGAAGTATTTGCTGATGGTATTGTTGGGTTTCCTTTGGGGATGTCTTTCCCAAATATACATTGGATCAGATACTTTTCCAAACAAATACCAATCTATTTTATGGTTTTGGTAGGTCTGTATTGCTATGAAATTTCCTCATAGTACTGCTTTTAAAGCATTTGGCAGCTCATCTCTTCATTTTAATTGGTTTCCAGATACGTTTTGATTTCTTCATTTCTTCATTGACCCAGGAATTGCTCAGAAGCATTTTGTTTAGTTTCTGTGTATTTTGGTTTATGCTGGGATTCTTTTTTGGTTAGTTTCTGGTTTTATACCATTGTGATCTGAGAAGATGTTTGATATAATTTCCATTTTCATATATTTCCTGAAACATGTTTTGTGCCCCAGATAATAATCTATTCTTGAGAAGGTTCCATGTGTTCTTGAGAAGAAAATATATTCCTTTCTTTGGGGTTAGACAGTTCTGTAAATGTCCATTAAATCCATTTGGTTCAACATTTCATTAAGAAATTTATTTCCTTATTAATTTTTGTATGGTTGAACTGTACCTTCATAAGTAGTGTGTTGAGGTCTCCAACAATAATTATATTCTTGACAATGTGTTTTAGGTCTGTGAGCTGTTAATTTATATAAGTAGGTGCTCCTGTGTTAAGTGCATAAATATTAATGACAGTTATAGCTTCTTGATGGATGGTTCCCTTGATCATTATATCGTGTCCATCTTTGTCCTTGAATGACATTTTCTTTTTTAGAGTCTTTATTTTTTTATTTTCTTACACCGTTGTTCATTTTTGTACAATATTTGATTTCTCCCTTTGGCCTGAGTACCTTTTTTGGATGACAGTCTATTTTACCTAATAGAAGAACAGCAGTTCCTACTTTTCTACCTGTGTTAGTGGCTTGTAGCACCGTGCTCTTTAAGTTTGTTTTTGTCTTTCAGTTTTAAATTGATCTCCTATAAACAAGGTATAGATGACTGAAACTTTTCAGTCTAATTTATTTTTCAGTCAGTTTAATTCTATTTAAACTACTTTCTATATATATCTTCATTTTATTAAGATTCTCTTTTTGTGTTCTTTCAATATTTTTATTCTTCTTGATAAAGAACTCTGTTCTTGGGATCCCCTTCCTAAGATCTTGTGCCTGCCTGTCTGCCTTTGACTAACCTTCTACTCACTCATTTAGCCTTTTTAATATTATTGTGTTAAAGTCTTTATCTAATAGACCTTCTATTTCTGTATCATTTATATATGTTGATATTGTATATTATATATAATTTATATATATCATTTATATCTCGGTAAATAAAGATATATTTATATATATATATCTTTATATCTCTATATCTAATCTATATCTATATCTGTATATCTATATAACCCAGAACTTCTGTTCTCTCATTCTGCATTTCCATCCTGTGTTCAGATGTTCTTTGTTTCCTAAGCATATGTGTTGACTTATTTGTTTTTTGCGGTTGGGGCCATGGAGATTTAGTTTTGTTTGTTTTTCTTTTTTTGTTTTCTTTGGCATGAAGTAAGGGCAGGAGCAGAGTGTGGGGATTAAATACTTGGTCTCAGTGTTGTTGAGGAGTGTAGTTTGTCACCTCTGCCTCTTTCCATAGCAAGCACTAATCAGTGGGTATTTCCCTAACTTCTCACCCCACCTCCCTGATGCTCATTTCTGCTGTAGATTGTGAACTATTTAGCGTGAGTCTCCTTATGAGGGTGTTAGGTCTGGTCCACAAGGCCAATGCTCTGGTCCTCAGTTGGGCCTTGCAGGTGGGGACTGCGTCATTGCGGTGTGTGCTCACATACCCAGGTATGGCCATAGACAGTGGCCGCTGCCACAGACAACACTACTACTGCCCCACTGCTAAGGGACCTGGGTGTAAACTCTGCATAGCTGCTTGATCCTTCCCAAGAGAATGGTGAAATCCCTCTCACTAGTCCCTCCCTCTGCTTTTGGTCTGCAATTTAGCCAAACTTGGTGCCACCTGTGACTTTTTGATCTCTTATTTCTGGGAATATGGTTAGGGAGCATTTTTCTTGCCCATGTCAATCTCGGAATTCCCAGTGTCCCCTCCTGGACCCATGCCCCCCATATCATTCCTTTCCCAAAAATGTACCTCTGGGGATACTCACTGTTTCTGAGGTTTGCCCTTAGGGTCATGGATGACTCACCTGCAACTTGTACCACAAGCTGGGGTATCTATTTTCCCAACTGTGCTCCTCTTCACTGCCTCTCTCTCCATCCTGGCAGCAAGTCACCAACCTTAGTGCAAGTCCTCTATGGAGGCGTCCTGAGGCTTCCAGGGAGCTTCTGAATCTTCCTTTGAACAAATGTTGTTTTCCAATAGCTGTTTTTTGGGGAGAGGGTGACCCTGTTATCACTATTCTGCCACAGTTGGGTGGACTTAAGCTTTATGTCCTTGTTCCATGTGCTTCTGACTGCTCTGATTTAGGTGTCAGCTCTATCTACTCTTGCTAAGTTCAGTATTAGCAGCTTCCCTTAGTTGCATATTTATTCATTTTCTTGATTTTTTTTTCTGCCTGAGTTTGTCATTTGATTGTGTCTTATACTCACTTGTCTATATAATCTTCCATGATCTCTCTCTGTCTCCCCCTCTCTCCCCCCTTTATATCTATCTTTATCTCTATCTACACTCTTGTCTAGCATCATCTTCTCCTTACAATCTCTGTTGAGTTTTATAAACCAGAAACAAATTTAATCACATCAACACACAATGAGTGCTTTACCAATAAACACAAGGTTGCTTTATCTATTCTCCATCATAGACTCTCCCAGGATTGGTCCAGGATTTCATATGCCAAGAGGGTAGAGTGGTTGAGCCCTAAGAAGAATAGGATTTGTTATACCCTCATCTCTCATTAAAAAAAAAATCTAAATGCTTTGTTTTATTCAAAGACAGCTACATATAAAATAAAGTGTTTGCATTTGGACACTTGTGTTTTACTTCAGGAAGTATCTAGCTACTGACTTTTTGTTCACTTATGAAGACATTCTACCTTAAAAATATTTTATAGGAAAATTTTGCTATAGTTATTACAAAAGTTTAAATTTAAGCCAAAATACTCATGCCAATATCCACGCAAATATATCCTTTGTTGTACAGTTAGGATCTGGAATAATTACATCACTCATGAAAGATGGTTGAATATGTCCCAAATGGCAGTGTGGTTTAAATCTCCATTTATTATTTTGTTAAATAAGAAGATACAGTTAAAATTGAGCATGTAAGTAAAATTAGTAATAGGGTAACACTAACATTATTAAAACGGTTTGCATTTTAAATCATAAGTTTCTGTGACCACCTAGAATCAGAGATCAATCACTGGCATTATGTTTCTTTTGTCCCATTTGAGTTGATGCTGCTGTCAAAATTACATCATTTCTAGAGCCACATGTAACTGAGAAAACCAGCAAAACCTGCAACTTCTCCCACAGTTACTGTATGTTGAAGTGGAAAATTGTTCTTTGTGTCAAATTTTCCAGTATGAGGAAAGGGGAAAAAAATCTATCTCTTGGTCAAAATAACTAAGACAATCACCAAATTTCTATGTAGCTTTAGTTTTGCTGCACATTCACTTAATCTTCAGTGAGACTCAGAGAGAAAGTAAGAGAAACTGTTAAGGACCAATTTATTTGGCCACTGAGGTGTTTTAAATGTTGAAATTTAAATTAGAAACAAATCTGGCCATCATTTTATGTATTTTTAGAAAGTTAAATATTTAGGATAGGACCATTGAAAGTGTCTTGACATTTTAGTGTTCATGCTGTTGGGACACAAAGGAAAATTACTCCACCTCTTCTGGGTTCTTCTGTGACTGGACAAAGGGACAAATTAACCTCACACAGATACTAGGAGGAGAAGCCAAAATTTGATACTATACATGTGGAGAATTTGTGTGGCTCTACGTGTTAAGGTATGATGGAGTGGACAAAGAATATGAACCCTGAGCTAAAGGACCTGGGGAATCAAGGGGAGAGAAGGGAGAGACTTCACATGACCAGAAGGGGATGACCTCATTCTTTAACTCTGAGAGTAAAAGGCTGAGTTTCTCAGAGAGGAGATTCTCACGATCAACCTACACCTGGATGATAGCCCCCGCACTACATTTGTCTAGGTCATAATAAGGGGAAGCAGTGATTGCTTCTTCAGTAGAAAAAGGACAAACTTACTGAAATATGGAGAAGTTTCTCTTAGCCAATCGAGCCTTCACTACTCTTAATTTAGAGTAATCTGCATTTCTTAGCAATAGCAATATACCTCCTGGCCTTCATTGACTTTAGTGCCCCACATGAGGTGACATTTATTAGAAGAAGCCTATTCTGAGCATGTTGAAAAAAGCCTATTTCACTAACCCATACGGGAAAAACAATTCAACAATAGTAGCCAAGATTATTTTCTAACGTGGATGAAGTATCTAGAATTCTTCCAAGTTTAGGTAGTACCCTAAGAACTAGTGTCAAATAGAGGACCATAAAAGGCTCAGTGGAGTCTACATCATTCTGGAATTTCTTTTCTTTAATATGTTCAATCTTTCTATAATCCGCTACTTTATGTTCTCCACTTCTTCCTTATCCTCAGAATTTTGTGCTAGAAAAAGTCAATAGAAGCCTATGAAAAATAAGCTATCTTAGATAAAATATTGTATTTAATTTTTCTTTGAGAATAAAACTAAGGTATTTCTTTTTTTTTTAAAGATTGATTTATTTATATACACAAGCTGGGGTACAGGCCAGAGGCGTGGGGCGGTGAGAGGGTTCACCAGAGACAGAGTGGGGAGCAAAACAGGCAGATCAGAAATACACTGTTGAGGGGAGCAGTGGGCGAGGGAGGAGAGGTCTGCCGCACCATGTGGGATTCTCCCTGGCTGGGCGTCGAACTTGCATCGTGCATTGCCAACAGCTCCACAGCGCAGCACTTAACCCCTGCGCCACCAGGGAGGCCCCCAAACTAAGGTATTTCAATGGAGCATGGTAACTGATTTTTATAGCAGACGTAAAAGTCTCAGGACTGCAGTCAAGTATTACCACTTCCCTCTATTGCTTCATTATATCTTTTATTTTATAATTCACTCTCCTCCAAAGCATAGAATATGTTCTACTTTCGGAGTCATGAATGTCACAAATTGATTATGAATTTTGAAAAAAATATTTGTTCCATTTTTTAACTTTCTTTTATTAAACCTACCATCTTCAAATATCAGAGTGATATCTAAGCCCAATAGTTTAAGACTTGGCTTTTCTCTGTTCACATTTTTCAAGCATTGTAAATTTAGCTACATTTTCCAAATATAGTCAAATTTTTAGATAAAAATATCTAATTATTTTATCCTTAGTTGAAGTAAGTTCATCATTTATTCATTGTGAATGCCTTTCTTGTACATACCGAACTTTGTTCCTTTTTTTCCTGAGGGATAGATTCCAGAACTGCCAAAGTTAAGGACATACATTGGTACACAAACAAAATTACATAAAAAAATATTCTTCGTTATGTTAGGTCACGATCTTCTAAGAGCAGCCTCTATGATTTATGCATCCCATGTTATTTTGTCCACAAATAAAGTCTCTTTCATTCTTCCAAGTATAAATTCATTTGCTACTTTTTTACAATCTTAGTAAACTGTGTAAGATCTTTTTTTGTACTTTGTCATTTTTCATATTAGAAAGCTTAATGAAAATTGGTAGGTTTCCTATTGCCTCCTCTTTTACTCATCACCTAAAACTGTATTCTCTAAGATTCTATCGTTATTGCTGAATAGGAGAAAATCTACTTCTATTAGGATTCATTCCTTCCTCTTAGGACTATGAGAGAGAAATAATACAATCTTGAGTTTACACAAAAGTCATAGAAATGTAAAAGTATAGCACTAATAATCCACTATTCATTGACCTATGTTTAGCCCAATAAATCTTAAAGTTAAGATATAATTCTTTAAATTCTTGATCATGGGAACTTTCTGCTCACAAAGACTGGCAAAATGGATTTGTTCATGGGTCAGGTCTGGGTGCTATCCAGACTAAATCTGTAAGCCTCTTGAACTTGACTTCTTATTTTTTTAAGTGGTTGGTTGAGAGTTTTAGCAGTTGGTGTGAAAATTCCCAATCTGCATGTGAATACTTGACAGATAATAACAATATACACTACAAGGAAAGACATAAAGTATGATTCTGTCTATATCTGTCATGTCGCACCATAATTAGTATAATTCTATATTGTTTTACTTGCATTACATCATTTGGTTTTAAAGCAAACAAAATATTTCATCAGAAGAAAAATGTGTAAATGTTGAGTCAGCAGAGCCTAAAGCAATTTCCTGTGCCTTAACATCAGGGAATCCTGCAGTGACAAGTGTTTTAGAAATTTCTCAGATAAAGCTAAGCAAATGTCAGATTGTTTCATGCAATTGAAACAAAATTGACTAGTCCTTGTTATAAACAATCTATCAAAACTGACATGATAAGATGTATATATTTCAATGAATGTCTTTAGTATACGAGACATATTTGAAGCATGCAGCTGGTAGCATCAAAGGAGAGATTAGAAACTCAGGAACTCTACTTTTTAAGTTAATTTGAAATACTTTTCATTTTCAAAAAAGAAAGAGACAATGTGGTTCCAGGGAATTCCTACCACTTTGGGATGGTGTTTGGTGTAGATACTGAAGTGTATTACTATCCCGTGGTAAGCTTGTTTTGTAAAGGAAAGGGCAAACTTCTGCAGCCAGCTGACCATATATTTTTCTTTGAATATTGAAGTTGGGGTGAGAGGATGACCAGTTTATCCACTGGGAATGACTGTGTTATTTTGGATTCTCTCACACTCAGGGCATTTGTCCTCAGACAATTTTGGATGGATTCATGCTGGGCTTTTGAGGGTTCAGAAGAGGAGTTTGAAAAACAATCTTTTTCATCTCCAAATGAAAATGCAAAGAGATTTTCTTTTTTGATGAACAGAATATAATTAGCCAAAGTGGAATTGGGCCAACTAATAAGCATAAACAGGCTAAATGTGCCCTTAGTTTTCGGAGAATTCCAAGATGAGTTCATTGACTGTCCTGAAGAAAAGGTGAAGCATCTACAAAAGTCTAAAGTGAGTGAATGGGAGACACAAAGGGAAGAAACAGTTTAATTTTCTCACAAATTTAAGATGACAGCTGAAGTTAGTCACCCTGTCCCCAAACTAAAAATTCATGGACTAATTTTTCTAAGCATGCACTGGAATGTTCCCACTGGGAACAGGACAGATAATATATGTAGTTGGCACTCTCCCCCAAAAGGAACTATTGTTCTGTTTGGGGAATGGAGGCTAACTCCATTCAAGACTTAAAGAAAAGCTAATTTAGGATAAATCTAAAACCGACTGAGATGAGAAAGGGAAAAAAAATCTCCAGTTGCTGTGCAGTGTGCCAGCTGACCAAATGTAAAACTAAACAAAATAATCTCCTCCCCCAACATCAAAACAACAACAAAAGCAAAAGAGAGAGAAAGAAAAGAACATTTGTCTTAGTGCTAACTCTGTGCTCATTTGGCTTGGTTCAGATACTTTTCTGAGTTCGAATTTAAAATTTGATGACTCCCAGGAGAGAAATGTTCTTTGCTAGATGGCATTTACAAAAAAAAAAAACTATTAAATCATTTAATAATAATAACTATTACTTAAGAAAAGAGGCTGCAAATGATGGTTGACTCTAGGGCAAGTAGTAATAGAAATACAACATATTTACCTAAAGAGGAGAAATTTTTCTTTGGTTAGTAGAAAGAAGTCTCAGAACAGTGCCTTCTAAAATATGACATCTGGAACTCACTAGAATTAACTACTTGATGGGAAAGACATTCCTCCAGATTTAAAAAGAAAAATCTTATCCAGAAGTTCTATTTTTTTCTTTTTTTTTTTTTAAAGATTTATTTATTTATACATACAAGCTGGGGTACAGGCGAGAGGCGTGGGGCGGCGAGAGGGTTCACCAGAGACAGAATGGGGAGCAGAACAGGCAGATCAGAAATCCACTGCTGAGGGGAGCAGCGGGTGAGGCAGGAGAGGTCTGCCGCACCATGTAGGATTCTCCCCGGCTGGGCGTCGAACTCGTGTCACAGCTGCTTACAGCTCCACAGCTCCACAGCGCAGCGCTCAACTGCTGCACCACCAGGGAGGCCCCTATTTTTTTTCTTACCAAGTTAACTTTAACTCTATTTCATTTTAGGTAAAAAGACAATAGAAATTTTTGAGGTAGAGATGTGTTTTCAAGTTTATTAGTGTTTGTATACGCAAAGTCTATATAACACATTTTGACAGCCGAATTGTTTGGCTTATATCTTTAACTGAACTACTTATGTGTGAAACTTGAAAGAAACCTTTAGAGTGTCTTTTGCAAGGAAATTTCATGTATGCATGTAGGCTAGGAGAACCACCACAAGGTTGGACATTGAAAACAACTAGATTTGAATCCTCAGCTGTGTGATTCTGGATAAATTACATAATTATCTGGAAAGTGGTGATAATACATTAGACTTTTCATTTCAAATTTATAGGAAAGACTAAATTAATGAATATAAAAGCACAGTAAAATATAAAAAGTCATATAAGGTAAGGTAATATTTTCCTCAGTGCATGCCTTTTTCTCAGTGTACTTGATTTATACATTTCTCTTCAAATATTTACTTCATTTTAAAAATTGTATTAATTTTACTGAAAATTTATTAAATTTTTAATGACTTTTTAATTTTTTTTTAAATTTAACTTTTCAAATATTAAATTTATCAAAGAAGAATTAATTGCCTAGTTTAAAAATCCTTATGGGTCATGGTTGAGTTCTTTCTCATTTATTTCTGTGAATAATTTTGGAGTTAATTTTAGAGATTTTGACTCAAGTTAACTGACTTTGTGAACAACCCTTGACTTACTTTATGACAATGTATAGAATCATGGATAGGCATGGAGACCAGGGAGTCCAATATGATTGAAAAATTACAGATACCTAATGTTCCCTGTGAGACTGTGAACATTATGCTCAAGTATGAGAACATTATGGAGTAGGTGGTGGAGAGAGAATAATAAAGAAAGCTACATGAGTGAAAAATGGTACGAGCACTAGTTAAAAATAGGCAATGATAGGATAGTGGAATCAGAATAAAGGAGTATTTTAGAATTATCTAATACAGAGGGCATGATTCATGACTCTTAAATGATATCTCTAACACTGGTCAACAAATTTTTACAAAAGTGATGTTACTGAAATAAAATTAGTCATTTCCTATCAATTTGTATGTGCTCAATACGAATATGACAGTCAAATTCTAATTTTGGACCTAGTTTTTTTTGTAATCTTCAATAAATTGATGTTTACATTATGAAATGCATGCCAATAGTAATAGGCCTATGGTTAATACCTGTAAAAAATCAAGTCATAGACTACTTCTTAGATTTCTCCGCTTGTCTCTTGCACAGCTGTTCAGGAATAGAATAGATGGAAGACTGTTTCCATTGTGCAAAAGCACAGCCTTAAGACTCAGTTTCGAAGAGTCTAGAAATAGTCTCCATTCTTGTGGGTCATGAGTGATTTCTAAGGCATTCATGAGGCCCTCAATATCAGAACAGAATACTAGAGTACTTTCCTTTCTGAAGAAAGGCTCCAATTGCTGGTGGCACTTTTGATAGAAAGTAATTGTGACATCTTCTTCAAGAAGATTCCATTGTTGGAGTCTTGATCCTAGCAATTCTACTTTGTTCTTGGATAAGTCCAAATCATGAACTGGGTCATTGAGTTCTTCCTGTGTTAGTCTGTGTGGTGTTGATGATGCACCAGAGTGAAAATCTGGATCACTGCATGCTGATGGAACAGGAGAACAGGTCGGCTCAGCCTTGTGCTCATCAGATGAATCAAGAGACTATTCTGCTGGAGGTTCTGGAATAGGAAGTCTCTCACCATGTGGAACTGGTCTCAATGCAGATGGAATGTTTGGGTAGACTCTTCTTGACTTCTTTTGCTTCATTATTCCGCCGGGAAGAGGAGGAACCAAGCAGAAGTAACAGTCTTTTATGAGATTGCTTGTCTCTCTCCACACCATGGGGACTGCAAACGGCATTGATGGTCTTTTGCCATTTAATCACTGTGAAAGCTGTGTTGGACATGTAGCGTAACATATATACGGAGCCGAAGGCTTGTCTTGGTCACCAACCTTGCATGCGAAGTTGAGATGATAAGCCTTCTTCACTTGATAAGTGATACTTTTCTTCTGGTTGGCAACTGTCACTTCCCCACAAATAGAGCAGAAATTGCCCACGCTATTAACGCACTTTCAAGGCATGACTGTTCTGTATTGTGCCTAAATGGATAAAATAATAACAGTTCTGTGGAACAGAACTGAAATATTTTCAATGCTCAATCTTTCCGACAGGGATTTCTATAGTGCACTGCTGACATCAGCTTACTTCAGCAGCCCTCTGGCAGTAGTATTGCATTGCATGAGAAAATCATACAATCAACTGGATGATGTGTGCATGATGGTATTGTGCAATGCGATGCAATATTCCATCATTCTAGGCTGATTTAGGATGTTGTTGCAGTCCTACTGGATAAACATATAAAATGAATTCTATGAAATGTCTTCAAAACGAGAGCTAATAAAAAAATTTTCAGGGTTATATTCATGTTCAGCACTCCAAGCTACTACAGATTAGGGCCTTTTTAAGTCAGTAACGATCTCAATGTTGACCAGTGTAATGAGAGGTAATTATATTGCTTTTAACTTATCATTTGAACCAAAGCTTTTGTTTCTTGAATAGTGGTTCTCAAAGTTTGATGTGGACATAAGGTCTTTTCAAAATGCATTATCTGATAAAAAGTTCTGGGATGATGATTGGGCTAGTGAAATAATTTAACATTTCTAAAAACTCTTAGTGACAAAGTTGCTCCCTCCCAGACAACAATCTGAGAAATTAGGCTGAATGCCATAATAATTATTTTTTCCATTCTCAAATAACATTCCAGGAATGATATCTATGATGGTGAAATTGTGGCTATGGAACTATTGTACAAGAAATGATTCTATTTTTGTACAGTTTTATTGAGGTGAAATTGATGTACAACAAAATGTCATTTTTAAGTGTGTAAAATTTAATGAGGTTTCACAGATGTATACAACCTTGAAACCAATACAACAATCAAGTTATTGACCATTTCTATCATTCTCAAAAGTTTTTTATGTCCTTTTACAATCTTTCCTATTTCTTCTCCATCCTCTTATATACCCACTAATCTTACTTTCTACTTCTTTCATTCAACATAAATACTATGCATTTATCTGCTTGCCCCTTTTGGAAAATTAGTTTGTCTAATGATTGAAATGCATGTGCTCTTTTCACTGCTGAGTAGTATTCCATTAAGCACTAATGCTCATAGACATGAGTATTGGTTCTAATTTTGCACAATAACATATGACACTATGTTGAGCTTGGATGAACATGCTTTTGTATGGACATACTTCATCTCTCTAAGTAAACACCTAGGAGAAAAATGATGATTTGCATAGCAGGTATATATTTAGCATTTTAAGAAATTATCAAGTATTTAAAAAACCAAAGCAAAACAAACTCATAAATAGAACAGATTGGTAGTTGCCAGAGGCAGAGGGTGAGGGTGGGAAAAGGAAATGAAGTAGCCAAAAGTTACAAATTTTATTTTTAAAGACTTATTTATGCATGCAAGAGCTGGGGTGCAGGCCAGAGGTTTGGGGTGGTGGTGAGAGGATTCATCAGAGACAGAATGGGGAGTGGAACAGGCAGATTGACTGAAATCTACTGCCAAGGGGAGCAGCGGGCAAGACAAGAGAGGTCTGCTACCCCATGTGGGAATCTCCCTGGCCAGGGATCGCACTCAGCTGCAGTGGCCCTGGATAGCTTCATAGTGCTGAGACTTAACCTCTTGCACCACCAGGGAGGTCCCCCCAAAAGTTCCAAATTTGCAGTTAGAAATAAATCCTGGGAGTGAAATGTACAGCATGGTGACTCTAGTTAATTTACTGAATTGTGTATTTGAAAGTTGCTAAGAAAATAGAGCTTAAAATTCCTCATTACAAGGAGAAAAAAACTATAACTATGTATGATAATGTATTTTAATTGGACTTATTGTGGTGACATTTCACAATATAAACAAATATTAAATCATGTGGTATACCTGAAGTTAATATAATGTTATATAACATTTCAGAAATGAATCCAATGTACAATCCTTTCAAACCTATGTGTCTGCATAGGACCCTTACTAAGTGCAAGAGGTGTTTCCCTATTTGTGCAGACTAGCAGAGGCACGGGGGGATTCTGGTAACATCAGAGCAATCAGAAGTAGAGATAAGGCTAAACTAATCTGGTGGGTAATTGTCGGTCTGTTGCCTCCACTGGAAGTTGTTAGGAGTGAGGTCAAATCCTAGCTATTGGTTTAGAGCTGAGTCTTAAAGAAATATTAACAAATAAGAAAAAAAAATGATTCACGTTTTAAAAAAATTATTAAATTTTGATTTTTATTTATGTTGAAATCTTACCAAGAATTGTAAGTAAGTTACATTTTATGTTAATATATTAATTGCATTTCAAGTGGCTATGAATCACCACTAACTTATACAAAATAAATGTATCCATGTATATCATATTCCTTTACTCTTTTCTAATTCTAAAAGTAACTGCTTGGGCATACATAAATGCCAAGAAATATACTCTTAGGAAATGTATGAGCATTTGGCATCGATTTAAAATGAAACAAAACAAATTGAAGATAAAAATGGACTCTAGATTTAGATGGAATGAAACAACATAAATGATGACTTTAAAATATGTTTTCTTCAGGTCACAGTGTTTCATACAAAACTAATTTAACAAAATAAAACTATATATTCAGGGCAGAGTTCCATGTTATGAAGTAAACTTACTGAGAACTAGAAGTTTTAGCACCACGTTCTATTTCAGTATCTGTTATTATGTTAGATAACATCTTTGGTCATTGGTGTTTCAAATCAAGCAATATTTTAACATGTTTTTAAGGCAAAGGTTTATTACATGATCCAACAAATTCTCATGGGCCAAGTAATGTTAGGGTGGGCCCAGAGTGGAGTTTTGGCAGGGGGTTTCTTTGTCCGCTAAGGAAGATATGAGCTATGAGTTGGGGCTTCTCACCATCTAAGGAATTTAAATTTATTTCAGTATGATCTCATTAGTCACCCTAATGTCTGGCAGGTAATGCTGTTAAAATATAAGCGACCAATCGCATAATTTCTAATAAATAAATGTATTGCAGCTGCAAAAATTTCAGTGACTCCTTACCCACAATCAGTTACTAAGTCAGCATAGGCCCAAGAATGGAAACAGAAAATTCAGTAGCTTATATATCTTGAATATTTTTGTAGCACACAGAAAAATAGTCCATGAGATGAATGACATACAACACGCTGAGTCTTTGTTGCTCCCACTAGATTGTATTAGTTTACCTTCATTGGTTTTTGCCCCAAGTTAATTTTACTTATTAGGTCTGTGAAAGACATGCCCATATCCTTAGGGCCTCTGGACATACACACTGAAACAAATCAATTATTTGAAATGCCACAGAATGAATCCTATTAGAATAAGCTCCTTGGGAGAAGAAAGGTGTCGTATAATTCAAAATAATTTATAAATATCTACTTTCAGAAGCAGTATGAGATCTGATTCAGACTTCTTTGAAGGGGGTTTAAATGGAACTGCCAATATTATGATTACGTTTCTCTTTTTTGATGCCCAGAGTAATGTTAAGGCAGCAGAGTTCAAGTATTTCTCTAATATTGGTAGAACAGTATAAAAATAATATAATTACTTATAAAGGGACATGTATAGAAAATGACTTTCACTCAGATAGCTCCAACTTGTAAAAATAGAGATTTATTCCTGCTGGGATAGTGGGATCATTGTTGAGATTTTAATGCTGTTCTTTGGGTACTGAAAAATACTTCAAAGGTTCTAAAGATTTTAAAGTAAATACATTTTAAATATTACATGAAAATGATGAAAGTCCTAGTTTATTGCGAACCAATATGATGAGGAATGCCAGAAAAGGTAATTCTGAAAGTCAACATAGTAGGAATTGCAGTGCATATTAAATAAAATAAGTAAAAAATATTAAAATTAGTTTGTATAGGCATTCAGAAAACTAATTTTGTACTTCCTAAATTAAAGCATCCATCTACACAAACATAAGGAGGCAAAACATGATATAAACTCTCAGTGTCCTAAGTAAACTAGCTTAATATCAAGATGACTTTAGTCATTAAAATTAGAAGCTGACTGATAAAATATGAGACTTTCGATGTTAACATCATGTTATGTGCTGGACACATCAGGATACTACGTCTCTATCCTATAGAAGATCAGCATTTACAACCTAGGGAGAGAAAAAGATAAGAAAATAACTACAATAAAATGGGGTAAATATTTTATTTTTCTATGAGAGGTATGAGAAAGGGTCTATGGAATCTCATAAGAAGATATCAATTCTTGATTAGTTTGGAAATGGGAAGCTATTGGAGTGACTTTTTTTGAAATATACCTGGGAAAATATGAAGAAATTACATTTTAAAAATGTGCCTGGTCTGGCATATTAAACTTAAACCATATTAATTTTCTTAATATTATTATTAGCTAAATGAAGTGTGTGAAGTTGAACAAGTGGGAGATGGCATAGCACAGTTGAGAGGTACCAAGTATATATATGAAATGTAGGGTATGAAGAAAGGTATAGCAAAGGATGAGATTGGAGAGAAATCAGAATCTAAGGTTGACCTTGGATTCTGGACAAGCATAGATTTAATATCTGAAGCAGGTAAAAAAACATTAAAGAAATGATATAAGAAATGAATATTTTTGTTTGCCCCTTATTATTTCATTAAAAGTATCATGTTCATATGATTAAGAATAACCATGCCATTCAAAGGATATAAAATGAAGATGAAATATCTTCTTCCATATTCTATCATGCCTCTCATTTAAAAATAATTTTAGTTGGTTAAGGCTCTATAAGAGTACAATTTGTGTATGGACTCTTCATTTATAACACTTTGGGACATCTCAGCTCCCTGTTTGACTCTAGTCACTGCTATGACAATTAGTTCTGTGTAGGTTTCAACTAGCCTCATGAAGAAGTTACCTGAGGGCATCTCACCTATACCCTGTGCTTATTTACTTCTTGTGCCAAGACTTGCTGATACTGGGGCCTCTGGTGGTGCAACAGGCTAAGTCTCAGCCTATGAAGCTATCCACAGCCACTGCAGTACAAGTTTGATCCCCGGCCAGGGAGCTTCCCACCTGGCACTGCAGACCTTTCTTGCCTTACCCGCTGTTCCCCTTAGCAGTGTACAGTCGATCTGTCTGTTTTGCTCTCCAATCTGTCACTGGTGAATCCTTTCACCCTCCACACCTCTAGCCTGTACCCCAGCTCTTGTATGCATAAATAAATCAATCTTAAAAAAGAAAGACTTGCTGATACTACAAAGAACCCACTCAACATTCATATGTACAGAATATGGATAAATGGGTACTACAAGCTTATAAGGCCACTTTAACCAACACTGGTTGGGAATCAATGCCTAAATGACTCATTTCATAAAACTTGACAGGTCTTCCAAGAAAAGGCACCGATTGTCAGAAGGGGTTGCCAAATCCAGTTTTCATCCTTTTATTAACTTTCCCTACTTCTCTCACAACCCCTCTGCCTAAGTCCTATTTTATGGATTTACTTCCTGAATAAATTATGTACACACACACTCCTGCCCCAGTTTTGAATTGCAAAGAATTGATAAGAGACCTGGTTTTAGGAGTGGCATTAAAAGTACATACTAGGGATGAGATTTTAGAGTGAGATCAGATCATTTACTGTTTAAAGATCATAATAATATTATTCCTAGGACCTAAAGATAATGGAGATATCTCCTGTCCTTAAGTGCCATCAAAGCACAAAATCTCATTTGTTTCAGTCAAGATTTTCCAACAGAATGTATGTAGGCATATAGGAAGAGACTTATTTGGGGGAATTGTCTAACATGACAGGTCTGGTGGTGATAAACTTCCTCAGAAGACAGTTTTGCTAGGTATAGGTTGGCAGTTTTTTCTTTCAGTACTTTGAATATAACTCTTGGGGGACTGATTTCAGGAATCTCATTCCTCCCACCATGGACACCAAACTCTGCAGAGACTGAAGTCATCTCTTGAATACTTGTATTTCCTAATGCAATGTAAATCCTGCATAAGTAATTGTTATACTATATTGTTTAAGGACTAAGAAACAAAGTCTATACATGTTCAGTGCAGATGAAAACATCTCAGGTCTAATGGCATATCTGTGGTCTATGGCTGGATGAAGAAACTTTAGATTCTATCTGATTTCCTGCTCTTGCAAGCAATATTACAATGAAAATCCTTGTATATGTTCCGTTACAGATTTGTGCAGTGTTTTTTAAAATATATTTGACTGAGAGTGGGGTCATTGTATCATAGGTCAAATGTATAATATAATTAAAAAAAATGTTCAAGTTGCTTTTGGTAATGCTTTTTGGTAATGATTAACTCCTGTTAAATTCTCACCATCTGTGCATGAAAATTCCCATCTCCTCACATGGTTGATAATACTTGGTTTTATACAGGTTTATAATTGTGGCCATTTTGATACATGTGAGGTATATATGTCATTCTTTCAATTTTCGTTTTCTGATTAATAATTATAAATATAATATGCTTGGGTATCTCCTTTTATGAATTGCCTGTTTGCATCCATTGTCTATAATTTCTATTAAATTTCCCATATTTTTTTCATCTTTTCAGGAGTTCTTGGTATATTTCAGCTATTAATCCGTTGCCAGTTATAATGTAAATATTTCTCCCGTCTGTAATCTGAGTTTAACTTAAACTATAGTGACATTATTTCAATAGAAAATTTTAAATTTCAGTGTAGTCATATCATATTTTCTGCATTACTTGTGCTTTTTGAAATTTTCCTTCAGCCACAGGTCACAAAAATGTGTTCTATTACATTTCTTCTGTAAATTTACCTTTTACAAGTAGTTCAGTAATCCTTCTGGATTTTTCCTCATACATACTATAAGACATGAATTCAGTTTTATTTTCTCCTTTCAATGTCCCAGCTCTCCCAAAGTAATCTAGATTAAAAGCTTATTCTATTCCCCTTGCTCTGTGGTTTATTTTTGCCATATGTCAATTTCCTATACATTCGTGGTTTTATTTCCCTATGCTTTTTGTTTTAGTGGTTTCCTTATCTGTTCTTCATTATCATATCATTTTAATGATTTTGGATTTCAATTTTATCAATATATTTAAAATATATCTTTACTTGTTTTAAAAAATAATTTGACATTTTTTTTTCACTTAGATACAATTTTTATATTCCCCTGAGATTTTGAATGGGATTTTATTGACTTCCTTACCATGTAAAGGCAAAGGGAGATGCCTTTACAAACCAAAGAAAAAGATCTCAGAATGAAACCAAGCCTGCCAACATCTTGACCTCAGACTTCTGGACTCCAGAATCATGAGAAAATAAACTTCCATTGTTTAAGCCACAAAGTCTGTAGTACTTTGTTATGGCAGCCCTAGCAAACTAATTCACAGGGGCTATTTCTATTACTGAGTAGCCAGCAATGCAGAGTGGATTTAAAGGAGATACCACAAATAACAAAACTCTGAGCCTTTTTTCTATCTATAAAAATGGAATCTTTGCCAAAAGTGACTCTTCAAATTTTTAAGAGTTACTTTCATTTTCTTCCTAACCATTAGCCACTTCAACAGGGACTGCCTTAACTCATAGAAGTAACTTCAGGTAGACACTTACCTTTGGAATGAAAATAAAAGAACTCATTTTGGCACTTACAGACTCTGTAGCCTAAGAGAAGTTACTTAAGTCTCTGAACCTCTGTTTCTTCATGCAGAAAATATGGCTTCTAATATCTCATAGTGATGCTGTAGGGTGGATTGTAAGGATATGTATACAACACTTAGCTTTGTGCTTGGCATGCAATAGGTGCTGGATAAATTGCAGAATATTATCTTTATAACCCTGGTATCTACAGAGTGACTCTTACGTAGGTTTTTGTTGCACTGCACTGAACTTATCTTTAAAGGGGGAAATTTAGACGTGACAACTGGCAGTATGTGTATGGAGGGAGACAGTATATTTAGACAGAATATCTATTTAGTTCCATTCAAATTATAAAAATGTCTCTGACAATGCATAGTGAATAAGCTATGGATCAACACACAGGGGCTTGTTTCCATTCTAGGGTTACAGCAAATAGCAGATCTCATGGAACAACCAGGAAAGAAAAAACAACTTACTGAAACACAGAAATGATTGAAAGAGTTACCCCCAAAAGTAAAAAGTTAGAGAAAATAGTTATTTTAAATCCCTGAGAAAGGAACTAGCACAAAAACCCTGGAAATCCCATTAAGCCTCAACTTATTTTCAGGAAGTCCTTAATTAAATCATGGTGAAATCTAACAAGTTCAAAACAAAGTCTGATTTAAATGACTGTTATCCTCATAGCTTTTGTTTTGGGGCAACTTTATAAGGGTTCCCCACTGTTTCATATTTTAGACCTTTTCTGCTTAGGATAACATGGCAGGATTCAATTAAGTTTATTTTAAATCTTACATCTAAAATATGGCCAGGCTAGGTCTGGTGTCTTCAATAAAGTCATTCTTTCAAAACGAACTTGTGTCTTAGTGCTGAGGCCTGAGCAAACATTGGGCTTTTCAACACCAGATCAGGAAGGAAAAGCACACAATTAGATGTTGAAATTTCTAACGCTAAGGTAGTAGAAATGATATTTTAAAAATAAAAAATGTGACTGCTAATTTTTGCTTTCAAGACACACACACACACACACACACGTGTGCACACACACAATTACAAGATTTACTGCTTAATATCCTCTTAACCACTGAAAGTGAGTCTGTTTATGTTAGGAAAAAGAAGGCAAGTAGAAAGCTCATTATATTGTGTCTGCTGCTCTCACTTCTAATATGTGAGTGTCATTTATAAGTAGAGGAAAAAAATCAATAATCCTTTTAAGTTGCCTGTGATTCCAAGGGGGAAATACTTTAACCCACTGCGCTGTGGTGACTTAGAGTCACTGTGAGATATTATACAATGTTGTTTCATCAAGGATCTAAACTCACTTCAATAACTTTTAATTGCATTGGTGAGTCTGTCTTGGCTAGTGAAGAATATAAAAGCTTTCACTGCTTCCTGAAAGTTTTATTCTTTTATTTATCAATTGTTCTTTGTCATCTTGAAAGTTAATTTTCCTTGGATATAAATTTCCTGGAAGCTTAAAGTACTTTCAGAAACACTATTCCAGAAGCCCAGGGATGAAAGCCTCAAGCTTTTAATTTAATTATATTAAACTGATTTTTACTAAGCTCCAACTGTGTATATGTTCTTGCAGTACTAATTGGAGCAGCTGACAAGAAATGAGAAACACAGTTCCTGTTTTCAAGAAACTTTAATTTTCCAGACAGAATGAGTTAAGAATATAAATAACCACAATTTGATATTCTATATAAATATCATATAAGAAGGCGAGGAAAAAATTTTTCCTAAAGCTTGAAGGTTCAATAAGCTTTGTCTCACACACATTAAGTTACAGGGAAGACAGAGACTTCATGGGACTTGAAATGTGGCTGAAAATTTGAAATTTCAATTTTTTCTGAATGTTTTAAATATGCTGCTTCCCTTCCCTGAAAAAAAAAAAAATCATGACATGATCAAGGCAAAAGGATCAGAAAGAAGACGATTCTAGTTGCAGAGGAAGATTACCCTAATCAGTAGGTATTGGGGAGAGAGAACATGGCAAAAAAGGACATAAAATATATTAGATTAGGCCTCAGGGGTGTTGAAAGTATACAATAAGCAACTATATGTTAATTGAAGATGCAACTGATTTCTTGGAATAAATCTTGAGTTTATACTCCAAAAGCCTGGCTTCAAATGTCATTTTTTTTTCCATAAAATGTGTGATCCTAATAAGAATAAATAAATAAAAAGTGCTGATTGTGTGCTAGGAACACTCTACATGTATCATCTCTAATATTCACATAATTTTTTAGGTAGACGTCACTAACTTCATCCTACAGGTTACAACAGAACCAAGACACACAGAGAATAAGTAGCAGAGTTGAGATTGGAGACAACTATTTCTGAACAAAGCTTGTGTTCATCTAACCCTAGGCTTGAATCAATTACTGCCTTAATAACACTCTATAACTTTTTGCATATCAACAATTTATGCCATATTTCATATCATATCAGGCATCTATCATCAAATCAGGATTTAACATCAAACCTCTGATATGTTATTAAAATTAAAGTGACTGTCATTCTTTTTTAAAGTCAACATCTATACGTACTTTATTAGTTTATCTCTCAAAATCTAATAGCATCTTTCACCATATAATTGATGCCTTTGAAACTTTTTAAAGAGAAATGAAATTAAGGATATTATAACAAAGAATCAGTAAAATTTATTTAAATGACATTTTTTTGTCTCCAAAGTAAATGTTATTCACCAGTGATTTAAAAAACCCTTTTATTTTAGTCCTTGTAGTTTCTCCATAACCCATTTCCAGTTCATATTTTTTTATCTTTCCAGTTTTTTAAAATTCTCCACTCAGCTCTGTATTACATACCAAGAAAATATCTCCACAAAATCCCTAAATATGAACATGTGAATATTCTGAGAATATGTGTAGGATAACTCCACAAAACATGATTAATATATTACATATAACTTACTTTAATCTGCTTGGTGAAAGGTTAGATGACACTGAGTTAATGTCTCTTCACATTTGTTTGGCTTCCATATGCTTTGACAAATAAGATAGATGAGGGAGGGGAGCTTGAATATTTCTAGGTGGTTCTGGTAGAAAATTAGATGCACCCTAGGGAACAGGTATTAAATGTGTATATATCAAGCAACATAAATGTAGTTTTGAAACATAGTGTTAAAAAATAAAAACAAAAAAATTTATGAAAAGCAAAAATGTGTGCAGCAAAAACACACATATTAAAAGAACATATAACAACAAAACCACACTAAACTCATTAGAATGTGTGCCTATGGAAGAAGGGAGAAGGACGTGGGTACGGGAATGTACTGGAATTACCAAGCAGCTGTGGATTTGTGTGAGCCAGTGCCAAAAATGCTTTGTTAGTCAACCCTTGGTACTGGAAGTTCTTTCAAAATCAGTAGAAGAAAAAGAGTTTTAGATGAACTTTTAAAGAAAAGAGAATCTAAGCCTGAGTAAAAGAAATTCCCCTACAATATGCAATGAAGACCTGTAGAAAGGTAGTGCTTAATGTCACAAGGATAAGGGGAAAATAACAGCATGAAGGGTTAAGATGTAAAACTGGGGCCTCCCTGGTGGCCCAGCGGTTGAGCGCTGGGCTGTGGAGCTGTCGGCATCGAGTTCGACGCCCAGCCAGGGAGATTCCCACATGGTGTGGCAGACCTCTCCTGCCTCACCCGCTGCTCCCCTCAGCAGTGTATTTCTGATCTGCCTGTTCTGATCCCCACTCTGTCTCTGGTGAACCCTCTCGCCGCCCCACACCTCTGGCCTGTACTCCAGCTTGTATGTATAAATAAATAAATCTTAAAAAAAAAAAAGGTGTAAAACTGTTCCTTGGTCATCTCCACTGAACAGTATTTTTTAGAAGTTTTAGTCTACTGCCTAAGATTTACTACCTCTGGGAGGCAGCAGGGTTCAGGAAAGGAACTGTGCTATCTGGAATAAAGATTCCCTGTTTTTAAATTCCAAACATCATCACTCGTTGTGAAGAAAGACCAGAAAATGGTACTCAATCTTTTTAAATTTAAGTATCTTCATATATAAGGTAGCCACTTTACTCTGTTCATGTGAGTGATAAATGAGTTCATGTTTCATGGTAAGCACACTGTCAATGATAATTCCTATATGCTTCCTCTTGCTGTGACATTGCCACTCATGCATTCATTCAGCAAACATTGAACGACACACTACTATGCATTGGATATACCAGAATAGAGAAGACATATCTTTACTTTCAAAATGATTGCAGTGTACTGGAGAAATCAGTAATGAACTAGAAATTATCGCTGGAGAAATGCAATGATGACGTATATTGGGCGTGAGCGGTATAGGGTAAGAGAGGTGTGGACTCAGAATCCAACAACATTTCTTGGTGAACATAACTTATATACTAACACATAGATTTAATAAGAGATAGATGCAGCATTTCAGAATTCTTTTGTGTAAAGAAATGATTAAACTCCAGCTCATGCCCATATCAACAATAAGAATTGGTAAATGGATATTTCAGTTATTTCTCCACTGTAATAATTTATTCTCTGATAAATGAATTTAAAAGTCCTGAAATACATAGCTATCTGATAAGAATTACCTCCGAGTCTCCCCAAATTGACCCATTTTCACAACATCTTTCTTTTACATGTTACCTCTTTCTGCTTTGCTAGGGAAATCAGTTTGCCAGTGTGGAGCTAGTCTTGTTTCTGTAAGATTAAGAAGACTTCTTAGATCTTGAAATCCCTGGGAACTGTTTTCCTAAACTCTAATTTAATTAACATACATTTGCTCAGTGTTTGTATTTCATGCTTTCTTTTTGCTAAATGAATATTATTAAACACACATATGTTGGTGTGTGTGTATACATATATATCAGCATATACATCTTTGTTCTTACAAAGAGAAAATAAGAAAGGTTATGTTTGGACAGGGCTCTATAAACCCAGTATGTGATAGTGATGGTGAAATGTTTTTCTTTACAACTTCTACTGAAATGGCAAGACTTTCCTGAAACAACACTTAGTGTTTGTTTTTAAAACAAACCTGTGGGTTTACTTTGTAAAAACTCATGAGTGTTTTTTTATTCATTCCATATCCTTTTCAGGATTGCTTCTTGCCAAGGGAAATATGATTAAGGCAGCTCAGGAAGAGTTCTGGTCGGTGGTAAGATACAATGGTAATATCTCCGTGAGATTTAAAAGGGACAGTGGGAAAATCTGCATGGATACTCTTCTCTTGGGGTGGGGGTCCAATTATAACTCAAACTCTTGTCAAATGATAACTCAGATGTTTAAAAATGCCTCCACCCTCAGATTGATAATAATAACTTAAATTTAGCTCCAAAATTTTCCTTTAGATAAAAAGTCCTAAAATTTTTATAAAGCCCAGTGGCAATACTAAAGCTGGTATTGACAAAACACTTAAAAAGATCTATTCCCTGTGTGTTCACTTTTGTGGTTCAAATAGTTTAAGATGTAGTTTACTGTGAACATTTTTCTCTTTGTCTTATGTATTGACAGTATTTGAAATAAAATATATTTATAGTGAAACCTGTGAGAATAGATTTCTACTGAACACCCCTCGCCCCCAAGGCACCAGAATGCACCAGAATTTAGAACTTGTGTTGATGTCAACAGAAGTGCTGCATTTGTAGATATGCAAAAAGATATCTACCTTCTTTTTTGGAAACTTAGCAACTATATATATAGCCATAGTACCCAATTCAAGTTGCAATCTGCGGGTATCTATTTTAACAACCCAGGTAATGCCAACCAGTATATTTTAATAAGTGAATGAAATACATAAAAATTACTGTGGAAAAAGTAAAAGAAATTAGATGGAAAGTTTGCAGTTTAAAGATACTGTTTTCTCTTAAACCTGGATTTGAAAGAGAAGGCAGATGTTATTTGCAAATTTTTATGTCTTTACAAGAAAATAAATACTAATGATTTTGGCTACTTCAGGTAAAGAACATTAACAATACCTCTCAGTGTATGTGTGTGTGTGTGTGTGTGTGTGTGTGTGTGTGTGTGTGTGTGTGTGTGTGTGTTTCTGGCAAACTGTAAGTTTCACACCTTCCTTGGTATGTCCGGTTAGCCTAGCCAATGTTTGGCGAATTTTCAAAGCATATTGGTTCCCGTGCTTTTCCCGTTTTTGTATGTGCTTTCGTGGTCTGTCCGTCCCAAAATTCTTCTTTGTTCTTATGATTGGCAACAAATATCGTATCAGCCTGGGTTCAGCTTTAGCATTTGTGATACCAAATAGTGAATGCCTAGTAGTGTCATTTCTTTAATCTCCAATTAATGTGTTATCAATAATTATATGCTCACATAGGTAATCTTTACATTCAGTCCATTTAAACACACACAGGTCTATCATTTGGATTTATTTTTGACATCTGAATTTGCATGGTAGATGAATAGAACATTCTAGATGTAAGCTGGGTGGAATATCTCCTTAAGTGTTTCTGTATTAAAAAATACATGATTCATCTGAAATACATCACTCAATAATGACGATGATAAAATCTTACATTCATGGAGTGATTAAGAACTTCAGACATTAAGGAAATAGCATTTATAGCACTAATCTACTTAAATATTTTTTGATTTTTAATTATTTGCTTCCAGTTAAGATATCCATTAGGACACCAACCTTTCAAGACAAATTTTATTTGTGAATTTTTCACATCTTGTAAAAGTGAATTATGAACAGAATATCCAGCCAACATTCTGCTCATAATGTGTTTCTCACTAATAGACTCATACTATGCTGAACAAATGATTTAGTTCTGAAACTATGGAGGCTGTGCCACGAGGGGAGGGGAAGGAACATGGCGCTTGGGGAGCAGGCTGAAGGTGTTGGTCCCGGGCTGGCTCTGAGGACAAAAACAAAGTGGGGCTAGGATCTCAGCTGCCTCCAGTTCACCTGCAGGGACACTGCGGCCTCACCTGTCTCCAGACCCTTCACCAGTGCTCCAGAGGCTGGTCCTTGCTCCAGAGCTGCTGATGCAACTGCTATTGCTATTGCCTGCAGCTCTGGAGCTGCTGCTGGAGATGGCTCTGTAGATGAAGGTGGACCTTTCTCAAGCTCTGGAGCTGCTATTTCTGCTCGCGCTTCTGCATTTTCCGTGGGTTTCTGAAATTGAATAGGAGCTGAAGCTGAGACCAGGTCAAATTCCTGAGATGGAGCTGGAAACCCCAGAGGAGAAATGATTACCCACATGCTCACCTTCCATCTGTCTTTCCAAAAAGATCACATCTCAGACTATGATACGCAACAAATTCTTCCATACTTCCAGGTGGGGGCCTGAGGTCAGTCTCTATTACTTGCTTCTGGGGACTTTTGCCCAAGTGGCCCTGTTCTTATACCTATCCATACTGTCTTTGCAAACACCCACCCTGGGCTTGCTTTTGGGCTGTGCCTCCATAGATTCCAGGCTCTCTTGGTTTGGAAAGTGATCTTATGTTTTATTAGACACTTTTGACAGAGTTATTATAAAGGAAATATATAAATATTATATATATGTGTGTGTGTGTGTGTGTGTGTGTGTGTGTGTGTGTGTGTGTATACTCAATGTAAAATAAATCCAGCTGTACACACTCCCCTAGAGACACATATAATATAAAATCTCCAGCTTATACCTATATTATCCCGTGCATTTTAATTTCATCCAGTGCGGTCTCCTTCTCTTCTCCCTCCCTCCTTCCCTCTCTTTCCCTTTTTCCCTCCCAACTCTTTTCTCTCCTCCCTCTCTCTCTCTCTCTGTGTCTGTCTCTCTGTCTTGCTCTTTGTCTCTCATCAAATGTTCTGCAGAAACAAGCTCATGTCAGAGGCCAGCTCCGACTGAGGTTGGGTTCCCGGGGGTGGTGGGGAAAGCGTAGGCGGCGGCGGTGAGTTCCGTGGGGAAAAAGGGGTGGGGAGTGAGAGACAGCACACACCAGAGAGTGTGATCAGGCCGTTCCACTTTATTATTGGAGAACAGGGTTTTTAAAGCATAAGAAGAATTAACTACTGACAATGGCAGGGTGATTACAGATATTCAGATACATACTTTGAGGATTGATGAACTTTGGGAAAATGTCTTGTTGTGATGTAAATACCAGCAAGATACAGAACATAATCTTCAACCTTTGCCCTAGGCCTAGGGTGGAGGCTGCTGTCTCCATACCTATAGTCTGAAACCAAGACCATAATAAAAGAAACATCTTTATGCTAATCTCTGGAGGAAATAATCTAAGGAACTATAAGCTGATTTTTCCAGGCAAGTAAGGGATTAAATGTTCTTTGTTTAAACATTAACCCTTGACCGGGCAAGGACACTTCACTGTTACAAGGACATCTCGCTGCCAGGATCTAATGAGTAAGGCCAATGCATGCAGGCATGGTGGAGAAACTTAGTTATTGTTCTCACCTGAAATTATACTTAATTTATTTGCAAGAAGAAATATCGCATCCTGACTATGGGAACACTTCCTTGAAGGCTCGCCACCCATAAAGTGACCTTGTCAAAACAATATGGGGGTCTAGGCTGCGACAAGCTCAGATATTATCAGCTACCCTATGAGGCCCCAGGGACACAGAGCTGTCAGAGAGTCCAGGCCCACAGACAGAAAAGACCTGAATCTGCTAGTCTCAACTGAATCCTGCACCAGCCTCTGAATGCTAGGAGCAGACCCTGCCCTGATGGAGGTTCCATTGACACCAAAGTACCAGTCTTTGGGGGTCCTCTGAGAGGCTCCAATTGACATGAAACTGTGAGATGTTTAGTGTCAGCTCTTGTGAGCCCCAGGGTCAGGTCAGTGTGTCACACAGCTAGGTATCCTTCGGGCCTGGGCCTGGCCCCCTTCTCTTTCCTCCTCCTCCCTCCTCTTTCTCCCCTACATCCCTCATCGCTCTGCCCTCTTGAGCTTCACCCTCCAGTTCTTCACCCTTTGCCCCAGCCCAGAGAGCTACTACTTTACTCTGTGTGTATAGATTTTTCTATTCTGGGAATTTCATATAAATGGAATCATAAGTGACCTTTGTAACTGACGTCTTTCATATAGCATACTGTTTTCAAGGTTTATATTGTAGCATGGGTAGACATGTCATTTCTTTGTATTGACAGCTAAGATTCCATTGTATGGATAGAACATATTTTTTTTATCCATTATCAGTAGGTGGGTATTAGGGTTATTTTCACTCTTTGGTCATTATGCATTATGCTACTCTGAAAATTTGTCTACAAATTGTTGACATATGTTTTCATTTTTCTTGGGAATACACCTAAAAGTGGAATTGCTGGTCATATGGTAATTCTATATTTAACATTTTGAGGTGCTATCAAAACTTATTCTGAAATGACTATGAAACTTTACTTCCTTACCAACAATGTATGAAAGCTTCACTTTCTCTACATCCTAACCAACATGAATTGTTTGTCTTTTTAAAAATTGATCCTAAAATAGGTGTGAAATGGCATCTCATTGTGCTTTTTATTTCTATATCAATAATGACAAATGATTATGGTATCTTTTGATGTGCTTAGGGGATATTTATATACATTCTTTGGAAAATTATCCAGTCGTTTGTGCATTATTTTAATCAGGTCACTCTTCTCTGCATTGTTGGATTTTAGTGTTGTTTGTATATTCTGGATACAGGTCCCTATTCAGATATATACTCGGCAAATATTTTCTGACAGTTTGTGTGGTATCATCTTGCTTTATCAATGATTTTTTTCAGGGCACATCAAGTTTAAATTTTGATGTTGCTCATATACTTCTGATGTCATATTTAAGAAACTGCTACCTAACAAGTTTTGTGCCAAGTTTAAGAAATACAGTTATGATAAGTCTTAACATTAGATTTCCTTTTTTTTGCAGTGAATTCTACATTCACAAGTCTTCCTTTGCCCTTTATAATATCTTAATCCTAGATTGAGTTCCCATCCTTTGACATCACCTTGATAAATGCTTCATATTATGCATACCTCCCCTGTCTCTGTCAACATCAGGACCAGGCACTGGACTGTAGAATCTATTTTTGTCAAACAAGCTTCAAATTTGCTTTGCTTGTCATAGCAGGTTATCATAGACTTCTTTTTGCTGACTCTGCTATTTCCTTCTTGTTCTGCATAATGCACACAAAATCTGTCCCAGACATTTCAGCAGTTACAGAATTTGAATCACAAAACAATATGAAAAAGCATGCTTGGATTCTGTTGCTTTACATAACCTTGTACGTTGGTTCCCTGCTGTTCTAAGTATCCCCCTTGTTCCTACCTCCTTCCCATTGCTCATGAGATTCCTTCACCGGTTCTAAAGTTTTGGTTGTCAGTGCTCCAGCTGGGCCTCTCCATAAGTCATATTTTCTGAGATGACATTGCAGATTCTTTCCATGTGAATTAATTTTTTTCTTTCTTGGTTCTGTCATTGTAGTTTGTACCACTTCTCTAGCATGCCACTCATTTTTTTTTATCTGGATTGTAATTACTTAGATAAATGCAACTACTTGAAGGCAAATTTTGAAAGTTTAGGGAAAAAGTAGGTGCCATTTAGTGACATAAGACTTTGGAGAGGAAGAATAGTTTTTGTCTACTTACATGAATGGATTTGGTGAAAAAGAGTTGCCCAAAGAGGATGTGAAGAGACGAATGTGATAGCACAAATTCAAGAGTGTTGAAAATGGTTAACAAAGTTTTGCTCTATGGAGCCTGATAGTAAATGTTTTTACCTATTCAGGCCACATGTTCTGTTGTAATCTCTTAATTCTACCCGCTGTGAAAACAGTCACAGACAATGCATAAATGAGGAGGTGTAGCTGTGTTTCAGGAAGTCTTTATTTTTGTTTATATAAAAATAGATGGTGGGCAGAATTTGACCAGTGGGCCTATTTCCTGACTCTTGGGCAAGAAGACCTTCCTAAAGAGGAAAGAAAGTTTCATACGACTTTTTCATTGGAATGATCCCAAAGTTGGTATAACCAGTTTTGGATCTTTCTTTGACATCTGGGCCAATTTCCAATTTCTCACTAGATAGTGACAGTGTATGTCTTATAGGTACTTTATATTCACCATGTTTAAGACTTAATTTTCTTGCCCACAATAACAGTCCCCATTTATTTATACTAAATATTTTATAATTTTACCAACAAATTAACTTCTAGATCTAAGTGTTTTTTAATTTACTTGTGCTTGTTAGGTACTTGAGTGCTCTCTATCCTCAATATTTCAGTTAACTGTTATTGGTAGGGATTTGTCCTGAGTCTCTCACTCTGCAAGCAGTCCCCCCCACCCCTCACGCCCCAGGAGCTGTGCATAGCAAGCAGCCTTGCATGAGAGAGACTGGGTTGTTCCTGTAGGGCAGAGGACAGTTTTCTTAATTGTCAAGTGTAAAAGAGATAATGCCTCTCTCCATGGCAAAGGTTGAGCAGATTTTCTTGCAGTCCATTGTTAAAAAACAGAAGTTGCTAAGTTGATTTCTTAACTGTGACTGAATCAAATGTGCAGGATTCATTGTGAGGCAAAATTCCTCTCCAAAAGTAACCTGGTGGAACCAGACAAGTCATGTGCTTATAAAATTTAACAGTGTGACTGGCATAGGAGAGACATTCCGATTCCAAGAGGGAGAACTTAGAAAGAAGAATCAGGTCCAAAACCTAGAAGGGTAAATCCCTTTAGATCTTAAGAATTGAGATAACTTCTTGGGCTCCTTTTCTTGTCCATCAGGTCTACTGGGGTGACTATATTGCCACCCTTAGTTATAGGTGGCAGCTCCACCCAACGGACACCAAGGGAGATGCAGCCTCATCCCCTGAATCTGTGCCCTCTGAGTTCATGTGTTTCAGTGGCAACCGTGCTGATCTCTGCAATACCTTGTCTTATTTTTCCATTTTCTTGGAGGATAATGTAGGTTTGCAGGCAGATAGCCTTATTGTTCTGTTCTACCAAATCCCAGAAGTCTGACAGCGTTCCTTTGTTTCATTCCCTGGTGTCCCCTTCAGTCCAAGCTGGCAGTGTTTCTACTGCTATAACCCCATTTCTCCCTCTGACTTCTGCTGGGCTGGCCTATTGGATCCAATCAAATGAGTTACCTTGACTCACATATACAAATTACACCTACAGTCTCTTTGCCAAATGATTGTCCAGTCACATCCTTGGTGTTCTCTCTTGAGTACACCTTTTCATTTTTTTTTTAAAGATTTATTTCTTTTCTACACCTTAGCTCAGAAGTATTCGTATTCTCTCCACCTTTTTTTTTCTAAGGAACTTATATGCGATCTTGGCCTTGTTGAAAGCAGTAGCTTTGCCATCAGGCATAGCAGTGACACATCATCCTTGTCACTAAAGAAATGGTCTGAAATTGCTGGAAGCTACAGGGCAGCCAGCCGTGTGGTCAAAGCTGTGCGGTTTCATTCTGCTCTCAGGGGGCACCCATCCCTGTCATGGACTATGTCACGGACTATGTGGGATGAGGAAAGGACCCATGAATGGGGGGTTATTAATTTTGACTCCAGCTCCATTTGGAGAATGAACTCACATGGTATCATATGCCTCCTAGAGGTCCTAATATATCCAATGTTGAAACATCTGCATGAGTGATTCCTTATGAGAGAGATGGCTTGCTAGAGTCCATGAGTCAATATTTAAATGGCCCTTATTTACATAGAGTAGCTCAGTGGATCTGACTGTAGAATTAAGGCTACTAGACATGGTGGAAGGGAGGGACCGCACTCGGGAGTGGGCCCAGTGCCCTATGGTGGAGGACTATGGGTACCTCGGTATTGGGTGTGAGCTATACAATTGTGAGACATTATCGCGTATGTACTGATTACTGTTATGACTGCTGCAAATGCAGCATTAATTTATAAGTAACCCAAACTAGAATGTGAAGAAAAAGAAGAAAATGAATTTTTGAAGCCACTAGGAAACCATATTTTATGAGTTAATTGCATTCATGTGATCTGAAAGGGAAGGTTTTAAAAGTTAAGGTGTCTGCTCTTCCCTTAGCCAAGTTCTTTTGTTGTTCATGTCCACCCATTGTCCCATCTTTGGTAGGGACAGAACCCACAGACATTAAAGTCACTGAGATTTAGCTGCTTTTGTGTAAACATAGAGCCATGAGGGGCAGTTTTCCTGGGGTTATCAAATTCAGTGATAGGGGTTGCTGGTCACATCATTCCAGAGCTGAGGGCAGAATCTGAGAGCAGGAACTGTCTGTGTCTGTGTCTTCCTATAATGCATTTGTCCCACTTCCCTGGATCCACGGGTGGTAATTTCAGTGATCTCCTCATTTCTAGTTCCGGCGACAGACCTATGTGTTCTATATCTTTAGCCTCTCTGCTACAAGTAATACTGCCCTTACAATCTCTGTATTCCAGAGAGTACAGAGTATATATTTAGTGATCATTTGTTTAAATATTGGCTTTATATGTAACTAGAATATATTTTATATGAAAGTGTAATGAGATTTTATAATCTTGACATACTAGGGAACTCAATCATTCAAGACATAACTTTTTGTCATATATATTTTAAATTCATATCTTTTATATTATTGTGTAAATTACCACCACCAATTTACCCATGAATGATCACCATAGTGCCTTGTGCTCGTCTCTCCCCAGTTTTGATCCCTTTTCCTCCCTTTCCTTCACAGGATGTCTCTTATTTATGGTTGTCAAGGCATAACTTTTGAAGAGAATTCTTCAAGTACAGGCTGGATATATAATTTCTTATATTATTTTGTATTCTTTCAAGTAGAAGGTCATAATATAGTCCCAAGTAATAAAAAGTTTTATTATAGCAGACATGGACATAAAAATCGATGTAATAATATATTCTAAAGGGGTCTTTGGTCAAGTTTTCATGTAAAATGCCAAATAGTAATATCTCAGGCTGTTATAACTCAAAAGCAGCCATTGATCATGACTAAATATAGTATGGATTATATTCCAGTAGACTATCACTATTTTTGATTCCACATATAAGTGATATATTATTACTTGCCTTTCTGTATCTGGATTATTTCCCTTATACAATGTCCTCCAGGCCCATGTACATTGTCACAAATGACAGACTTTCTATTTTAAAGACTGAAAAATAGTCATATACATATATGATATGTCATCTATCTATCTATCTATATATATGACATTTTCTTTATCCACTCATCCGTTGATGGGTATTTATATTTCTTAATTTTGGCTTCTGTGAAAAGTGCCATAATGAACATCCAGGTTCAGGTATCTGCTCAAGATACTGATTTCAGTTCCTTTGGATAATTCCCCAAAGTGGGATTGCTGGTAGTTCTATGGAAGTTCTAGTTTTAAGGAGCTGCCATATTTTTTTCCACAATGACTGTACCAAACTATATTCCCATCAACAGTGTATGATCACACTTAAGTGTGGAATGTAAAATATCAGGTTCATAGAAGCAGACAGTGAAATGACGGCTTCTAGAGGCTGGATAGAGGGGGAAGAAATGGGGAGGTCATGGTCAAAGAAGCAAAAACAGAGAAGCAAATAGCTTTTTTTTTTTAAGATTTATTTATTTATGCATACACGCTGGGGTGTAGGCCAGAGGTGTGGGGTGATGAGAGGATTCACCAGAGACAGAGTGGGGAGCAGAACAGGCAGATCGATTGAAGTACACTGCTGAGGGGAGCAGCGGGCGAGACAGGAGAGGTGTGCTGCAGTCTGTGGGAAGCTCCCTGGCCAGGGATTGAACTCGCGCTGCAGTGGCTGCGGACAGCTTCATGGTGCTGCAACTTAAACCGTTGCCCACCAGGGAGGCCTACAAATAGCTTTGATACAAAATCATATGTGACAAATGCTACTGTTAACAGAATTTAAAAAAAAAAATCCTGTAGAATTCCAAAGGGGCATTTGACTGGGAGGAACAGAAATGTATCTCAGTGATAAATTTAAGTATGCTGTCGAGAATTAGTAGAAGTATGGTGGTAGTGACATGGTGAAGCTGGAAGTCTGTGCTCCTCAAGGAAGCCACAGGGTGTTGTCAGAGAGACAAGGAATACTAAATGGCCTTGATTTAGTGTAAGGATTAGTGTTTGGCATGCTTCTTTGGAAAGATTTCAGTTTAAAAGCATTGAAAATAGGATATTAAAATCCAGATTGATAATTTGGATGTTGTTATTTCTGCAGTAAGAGTCACTAAGGATATTAAGGAGAGAAAAATTTTGAAGAATTCATTTAGAGTCGATTTTCTTTATGGGTGAGATCAAAATTTAATCTTCTTTGGGAAATACTTGAAATTCTGAAAATTAGGTTTAGATACTACTGTGAAAGTTTGTTTAAAGCATTGTTATTGAACAAAATGAAGCTGGTTAATTTACCTAGAGTTTAAAATATCAGTTCCTTCTTTTGAGTTTGAAGTTTTGCTATAAGATTAAAGTTAACTTTTTTTTCCTTGAATTTTTTTCATTCTATCAAATTGTATATAGCTGTAGTTAGCATGTTTATGACATTATACTTTCATTTATACTACACTGAACAACCATTCAGCTTCTACATTACCATATTTTATACCTATTTATGAAATACATTCGTGGCTAGAGTTCAATTTCCAGTTTCTGGATTCCATGCTTTCCTGAAATCCAGCAACAACTTATAATTCAAATGGGTGTATATAAACTAAGTATGAATGGCTATGTCTTAATGAATAATCTTTTCCCTTTTGCTGTACTGTGCATTTCCATCTCTCTTTGTTATTTCTATTGCCTTAGAAGTATGTCAATTTGCACATAATAAATTAAAAAATAGAACCAAAGTCCATGGAAAGGCAAGTCATGACTGGAGTAAAAACTAATGATTGCATTGCAGGATTTGAATGTCTTTTATTATTTTATGGCCTTTCAGAATTTCATGTTATGCTATTTTGGAGCAGTTGTTTGACAAGGGAATTAAGAAGAACTGACAATTCCTCCTGATTCAAATAACATTCTTGCCTAACATTTAAAGAATTCATATCTTTTAAGAATTCCACAGAATGAAAATGACAAGTGGCTGCTGTGACATTTAATGATTGCTTGTTTATTATGTGCATTTTTGCCTTGGTTCCCAGGTCATTAAAATTAATGTAGACATCCTTCATATAAATTCCTTTTTAATCCTGAGGTTTAGTAACAGATAAAGCTAAGAAAAAACTATTAATGTTTATATCCCAGTTAATATTAAGAGTAATAACAGTATAGATTTCATAATTCCAGCAATGTTTTAAGATATAATAGTGATCTTTTACTACAAATAGATTGTTCCTTCCAATTTTTGCTGTCAACTAAGAAGAATCAATATTTAAAAAAGGAAAAAGGTAAAATAATCCAAGGTAGAAAAATTTTTTCTTTAAAACTTTATGGATTTTATTTGGAAGTTCTTTCATTTTGTGTTAAGTTTTCCTTTCTGTCCATTTCATTCTCAGAAAAGTATTCCTTCAGAATATTTTTTAAATGATTGGAAATAGAGAAGAAACTTAGTTGTTTACAACATAGCCATAGTCCTTCAAGAGCCTGAATTTAAGAACATAAATATAAAATATATATCAAAAGGAACAGTGAAACTTTCCATAATCCCTTTGGTTAATCTGATTACTTGATAATACCAAATAAAATCCTGTAGTTAAATCAAACCACCTTTATTTGCTCATTAAAGAACTGAGTGAATTATGTTGAACATCTTCCAACAAACAAGTAGCATTTCATAGTCCTGCTGTTGGCACCAGGCTTATATGATGACTTCATAGTTATAGCCAATAGTTTTATTAATCTGTTCATAACTATATGTCATCCAAAGAGAGCTGTAGTGATAAAGCTGGTCTATCACAATTCTCAAGATTACTAATATCAGACATTAAGAATGTGCAATGTGAGGAGAGAAAAGTAAAAGTCATGAGAAAGTGAAAATAAGATATGTCAAGAATTTTGTCTAAAATACTATGCAAAAATGTGAGTAGTGAGTCTCAGCGAGATATTTTAATATTCGGGTTCACTAGAGTTATTTTTATTGAAGGAATGATCTCAACTTTAAGCTCAAATCGTTAATGGATATATTGAAGGTTATCTAGAAATGCTATTCAAATGTCTTAGAAGGTAATTTTTAGGATAAATTATTACTATTTGTCATTTCTACATTCATATTGTATGGATCAAATTGATTGTACTAGCGTTATGGTTTACACTGTGTATGTATATAGTACTTTGGGTTTTTTTCTGTCATCATTATGTCTAATACATCCTACAAGCCCTCAACCATGATTTTTAGATTGTAAATACTTTCAGTATTTATATAATATATCCTTGCTTTATGAAATAATGTTCAGTGTGGCTCAATAATCAATATATCCCTAAAAGCCTTTTTTATTTAAACATTTTAAAAGGAAGATAAGTATATACTCAACTCATAAATTTAGAAAATTTATACTTAGTAAGCAAATAATAAGGATAACAGTGGAATCAGAAAACAATGAGAAATAGAATTATAAATCTAAGTAAATTGTTAATTATAAGTAAGGTCATGGTCAATTCTAATGTCAAGTAATACACAGTTGCAATCAAATTATAAAAAAAGCATCTCACCAACCTTCTCTCTATCCAACCAATTTTTGAAAATGAGAGGACACATATGAAAACTATGGAGGAGATTAAAAATACACATTTGATAATTTACTTGAAGATATGTTATGGATAAATATTTTATTAAAATGAATCAAAAAGGGATACACAATTAAATAATACTTAGAAGAAGTTTTAAAAACTGTCAAAAGTCTGTCTCCATAAAAAGTTCTCGCCCCAGACAATGTTGGAGAAAATTATATTTAAATTTTCATTACAGTGCTCTACAAATTGTTACACACACACACTCACATAATCACACACTCAGTAAAGAGCCTTTCATATTGCTTTTACAAAACTAGTATAGTCTAATACCAAAGCCTGCCAAATGCTGTCCAAAATAGGAAAGCTTAACCACACTTATAAGAGACTAGAATAAAACTGAACACTTCTGATTTCAACATAAATTTCACTTGCTCAAAAACATTATCTGAGATGACTGGTTGTATCTATTTATAAAAATGTTTTTAAAAAGCATTAGCACAAGTACATAAAAATAAATTCAGTAAATATATATATACTAATATATATATATATATTAGTATATATATATTTACTGAATATATGTGAACATATATGTGTATGTGAACATATACATACATGTGAACATATATATGAACATATATATGTGAACACATGTATATTACTGAATATATATGTGTTGCCATAAAATTTTAGAAAGTATATTGAGCATGAGAGATATATAATATATGGATTTATATGCATGAAAAATCAAATTATTAACTTTGGTATTTCTGGAAGGTAGGATTAATCAATGATTTAATTTTTTGTTAATGCTTGGACATTCCCCATAGTTCTTATTTCTTTTGTTATAAAATGCATAAACAATGTATCTTCTAATTATGATGTCCTTCTTATAGAAAAAATATAATACATAGTGTTCCATGACTTCTAGGATCTCACAGTGATAACAGTTTTTGCCTATGAGTTAGGTTTTTTGTTCTTGTGTTTTTGTTTTGCCTCTCTGGGGAAGAATCACTACTAACTTGTCCTTCCAAAAACGCTTTGTGTTACATGTGCATCGGGGTTCTTACAAGAGGGAGGAAAAGTCTACCAACGGAAATGGAATTGCCATTCACCCAGTGGGGTGGATAACACCACAGTAGGCCTTGATATGTCCCCCTTGGCTGTTGTTCACAGTTACAACCCACTTGATTATCAACCTCCACCACTCCCTTCATTTTGGGAATGATTCATTGAAAGCTCTTTGATTTCATCCTTCCATTTCCACTTCAGATTTTAGTTTTTTCAGTTTTCAGATATTACTACTTCTTATTTAAATTTCTAACACATGCATATGATAAAACACATTAAAAAAGTTACCAAATGATATATTACGTAAAGAAAGTTGTCCTTCTAGCCCTGCTCCAAAGTCCATGGTGTGTCTTGGCAGAGGCAATCATGCTTTCTGGTTTTCTGCATATTGTTTCTGAAATGAGCTCCACACATACACTCATGTATTTTTTTTTTCAAATATTAATGCTACCATGCTAGGAAAACTATTTTATGTCTTTTAAAAAAATTAACAATATTTAATGTAGATTTTCCCACATTAGGTCATATAGAATTATATGAATTTTAGAAATGGCTGTCTATTTTATTGAGTTGCTACTCAGTCATATAATTAACTGTTACAGGGGTCTTCTACCTGTCCTGCATAAATCAGGTAATGACATCAGGTATTTAAGAAGAAAGATCAGCTTTTTTGGTAAATAGTTGGAAAACAGGTAGGAGAGAAATGCAAATTTACCTCTTCTATCAAGAAAGAGAATGAGGTTTTATACGTTTTGGGAAACAGAGAGAACACAGGAGTTAAATTTTACTGATTGAAAAGCTACTTCGGGGCAAAGAAATGTTGACTTGGCTGGAGATCACTGGCTGGTCATGGAACACTTCGTATTTGGAATATGAAGACGCTTTCCTTAAGACAACTGGAGTTTTGAATTTCCATTGGTGCCCCTTCCACCTCCGGGTAGCACCCCGCTTCTGCATTCTCAGTCCCCAGACAAACCAGACAAAGCTTAGCTCTGGGTGGTCAGCGAGCTGCCAGCGTTCTCTGTATTTGTAAATGCAAGTTTCAGGAGCAAGTTTAGACTTGTTTTTTCTTTCTTTCTTGTAAGTTAGGATCTTAGAACCATTTAACATTGGTTTCATAACTAGTCTCTTTTGATGAGCAAAAGATGTGAAAAAGAATCCAATGTCATGAAATACAGGAAAATAACTCAAAATCACATGAAAAGAGAAACATGCTGTGTGATGTGCTCATGTGAGTGTGTGGAGGATTAATGTGGACTTTCGTGTTGTTGGTAGAAATATGAATATGTTAAACTTTAGAGATATTTTGATTATAATTAAAATGATCTTTTGACACAACACTTCCATTTTTATCTGTAGCTTAGAGAAAATGGCACAAAGAAGCTTGTAAATGGTTGTTCAGTGTAGCATAAGGTAAAAAGTTCAAATCATTTCCACTGGTTTCTAGAATGTATTTTAAGACCAAATGACCTAGGAAGGGAAAGAGAAGCTAAAGAAGACAATGCAACTTTTCAGTTTGTTTCCTTACTGACTGAAAGCATTTCTGATAAAAGGACTTGCCAGAGCAAAACGTCAACAATGAAAAAGAAACAATTGGATTAGATTGCAGGAGAAATTTATATCTACTTTCTTGCCTTTTCTTGCAATCTATATGCTACCAAATAGATATCATCCTAGCTAGTTTTGGGAGATGGGCACTTAACTTTTTTTCCCTGCACTAAAAACTAGAAATTCTTCCCATTGGATAATTATTGGACACAATATATTTAGGTCAAAAGTGGTCATTAAAATAGAATAAAAACAAATCACTCTGAAAATGATCTCTCACTCCTGTCATTGGCAACCTGCCCAGTGCCTCCCACCAAGAGGCTTTATTCCAAACCTCATTCCAGACACCCAATGTCTGCTAGAAAAACACATCTCCTGGGGTACTCAAGGAATATTGTTCCTCCTTTGCCTCCCATGACCTGTAGGGAAAATCTCAAAAGTCCTCATAATTACAATTTGCTAATCTCTAAATGACACCTAGAGGACCACTAAAGTTTCTTCCAGATTTGACATTACTTGATTCTGTCTTATTATTTACTTTTAGGGGAGATACAAGTCCTAAGGGGATGTTGGCAGTAACCAACATTGTTAAAGCAGGATCTAATAATTGCATCTGAAATATAACAGAGGTTGACTGTACTAAAACATATATTGTCATTTAAAGCTACATGCTTTAAAGTTGTTTTTTTTTTTTTTTTTTTTTTTACCAGAAAAACAACTGGTGATATTTTCTGTATGCCCATAGATTCTACATAGGTGAGAAGCCCTAAAACATGAATCCCTCAATATTAAATATAAAATCAGTAATTAAATGTTTACTATACTTGACCACCATCCAAAATAAATAGCATTTAGTTGTCGGTCATTGTGTGATCTGAAAAACTGTTTTGAGGGAAAGCCATTTGTTTTGGCCATATTACACAGCAGATAGCCACCTACTCAGAGAATCTAGAATCAGCTTAGGCACTTTCTTTGAAAATGCAATTGAATTCTAGTTTATGTCCACCCTTCTGTTTCATCCTCATGTTAGTTGTTTGCTGACCAAATTTCAAATGCATGTGTAGGTTCAAACCAGGTCTTATTTAATTTTGCCTTGTCCTTCTGCAATCTAATTGTACTTTCATAGATTCAGGCTTTGTGTACTGAAATTTCAGACAATGATTTATATCCTAATAGATCATTATTATGAAACACTATGTTATAGGCAGAACACAGTGTACAGAACACTGTATTAGTGGGAAGTTCTTCTCACTGCTCACAATAACAAAAGAGCTCTAAAGGGAATTAAATTAACAGCACATATCTAGAAAGAAGATAAGAAAAGATAAACAGTTTGTTCCCTTTTCATTGTTTAGAAATGAATTCAACTTGAAGTGAAAAAGAAAGCACATGGAGTTAACCAAAGGACTTAGAGTTTTTGTGATTTAAACATCTGTTTTCCATAAACATCCTATGGACTAATAACACAGGCCTTTATTTTGTTCCAATTTTGAAAATTTACTCTATTTATTCTGGGGAGGTTTTCTGGATCTTTATATTATCTGCAATCTGGGCTTCAGATTCATTTGACTATGGGAATAGCCTTCGGGTACATGTGACACCCGAATGCAGATGTTCACCTGAGAAGCAGCTGCAGACAGAGCTGAAGTCAGTCACTTCTGGGTACCTCTAATTTACATGGTAGTGAGCATATGTAAACATGAAGAGTAATGACTATTATTCAGTACAAAACTGCTTCTTCAGTTTATCTATTCTTTCAGAATGATGACAATTTCCATCTCTATTTTTTATTTTTTTATTTTTTTTATTTGTTTTTATCTCTATGAACTCTCTGCCTATTCTTGGCTTCAGATTCCTTTTTAAAGGAACATGAGGCCATCCACTTAAAAAATTACATGTTATGAGCCTCCCTGGTGGTGCAGTGGTTAAGTGCTGCACTGTGGAGCTGTCGGCAGCGGAGATACAAGTTCAACACTTGGCTGGGGAGATTCCCACATGGCATGGCAGACCTCTCCTGCCTCGCCCGCTGCTCCTCTCAGCAGTGTATTTCATCGATCTGCCTCTTCTGCTCCCCATTCTGTCTCTGGTGAACCCTTTCGCTGCCCATGCCTCTGGCCTGTACCCCAGCTTGTATGCATAAATAAATAAATCTTTAAAAAACTAAAAAAATTTACTTGTTCTACAGTGTTTATTGCGGCATTGTTTATAATAGTTAGTGTTACAGGGCAGGGAGAGGGACACCCCAGAACCCCCAGACCTGCCTGCTGGTTCTAAATATGTTCTGCCATCTGCCGCGTCAATACAAAGCATACAAGACCTTTAGTGGAAAGAAACTTTAATACAATTAGAAAAGACAGAGAAGACAAAGAATATAGTTTCTAAATCAAGCATCCACAGTTATCCAACCCCTCGTGGGTAAAAGCCCACCCAAATGGGACTGGCCCAAAGCAAGGCCCAAAAGCCTGTCACAGTATAAAGCACATTTTGGCAGGGACCCGTAGGAAAGGGTCAGAAACAGCCAGATAATTCTGAGAGGAACAGAGCAAAATCAAAACCAAGATAAACACTGCCATATTCAACCTCCCCACGGGTCTCTCACCCACATCTGTTTCAATCAGTCCAGGCCAGTGCAGCTTCTTTATATGTCTCTCTGCTCCTTGTGCCTTTTCTGGCCTCCATCCTTCTCCCTTCCTTCTCCTGTCTGTTCTGTCCTGTGTCTCTTCTGTCCTCCAGCTTCTTATGTCCTGCTCAGCTCCACCCTCCCTTGGGTGGGGCAGGGAACCTGGAACACACCCTTTTTCCTAGGGACCACCCTGTTACATTAGGACATGGAAGCAACCTAAATGCTCACTGACAGAGGATCAAGGTGTACTACATCCATACAATGGAATATTATTCAGTCATAGGAAAGATGAGAAGTTGCCAGTTATAGCTAAATATAAAGAGTTGGAGGGAATTATGTGTAGTAAAGGAAGCCATAATGACAAAGACAAATATTGGACATTTACATAGTTGATGATTCAACTAAAAAAAATACATATGAAAACTAGTGGGCTCTAATAAATGAAGTGAGTTTTCTGAGGTTAAGAGAGGGGGCAGGAGGAAAGCTCAAAGAATATGTGGTTATATGGTAGGAAAAATTTAAAAACGGAAAGCAGAAAAATTTTCTTTTAAACTTTAAAAAGGTTAATATGGGGCCTCCCCGGTGGTGCAGCGGTTAAGCGCTGCGCTGTGGAGCTGTCGGCAGCGGCGACGCGAGTTCGACACCCGGCCAGGGAGAATCCCACATGGTGCGGCAGACCTCTCCTGCCTTGCCCGCTGCTCCCCTCAGCAGTGTATTTCTGATCTGCCTGTTCTGCTACCCGCTCTGTCTCTGGTGAACCCTCTTGCCGCCCCATGCCTCTGGCCTGTACCCCAGCTTGTATGTATAAATAAAAAATAAATCTTTAAAAAAAAAAAAAAAGGTTAATATGATAATAGTCACCAAACACGAAGACATTTTTGCTCAACAGGACTTGAGTCAATTTTAATTCAGAGTTTGTAAACAGGTGAGAGGAAATCTCTGTCCAGTCTGCCGTTTCTCTTAAGACTTTGCTGAATCCTTCGAAAATATTTGAAGTGTGTGTGTATGGGTGTACCTATATATACACTCCATAAAAATAAATTAAAAAGGTAAGATATAAAACTTGACTGATAATAAGTGTAATATCTTGTTAATACACACACCATGATTACCCGAATGGAAAAATGGACCATATTCTTGAATAGGAAGACTTAAGTATAATACAATTTCAATTGTCCTTACATTAGCATGTATATATTGAGTGTAATTTCCATCAGAATTAGAATAGATTTATTTTAATTAAGAAAATAAATTTTAATTTTTTTATGGAAGACTAAACACCTTCATCAACACAAGCATGTCTACCCCCAATCTGTCCCACATAACCAGAAACACCAGCCACTGTCTCTGACTAAGCAGCAGTGACTTCAGTCAAGCATCCAATACAAGGGCCAACATTCTTTCCACAAACTTCTTCACCAGTTCCTTTAATTGTGTAAAATCTAATCCTTATAAAAAGCTCCTTATTTTATGTAGTTCTGCTTATGTGATCAAACCCTGACTTCTTCAATTCCCAATTCATTTTAAGCAGAATTCCTCAAGTACTATATAGTTTATAACATTTCTATTATTTGGTAACCTTAATTTCTCTGTAATATTTGTGGATTTTATCTTCAATATTTATAACCATTTTATCATCTTTATAACTTAAAAATTGGATTCATTAGCAACATTCAAAAATAATTTTGTTTTCCTTTGCTTCTAATATAGGAAAAGTAAATATTGCTTCTCATAAGTAAGCTAGACCTCACTCAGTAATAATTAATACTAAAAAAAAAAAAGCATATTGCTTGTAGGAGACCTACTAGACTGAAACATTAGGAAAGATTTAAATCTAGAAAATATTTAAAGATATAAAAGTTATAGTGTAGGATACTAAAATAAGGGGGAAAAAGAACACGAAAGAAAAAAAAAACACTAAATGCAGCAACAAGATGAGGGAAAAAAATCATACTCTCTCAGATCTGAAATTGATTGCTTTCATTCTCTGGGCAAAATCTACATGGAATATATAGAGAGAAATCATTTTCATTATTAGTCATTAACTGAAATAAATGAATATGGATTATTCTGATAGTGTTTAGAGATTTGCATGGTTGATCTTTAAACTAGTCACCACCACTTCAACACCTCCTGTGCTTCTAGAATTTTCTATGATTTTACTGCAAGCCATGATCTTACTCTTTCATATTTCTGACAGAGGTCACCATATGCTATCATTTGCATTCTTTATTTCAATCAACTAATATCCCTTTTTATTGCTTTTTACCAACTTAGCACACTTCAAGTCATACACACACACAATTACATTCACAGGGATTTTAAAGTTCAGGGAAAATTAGAAGTTATTGGGAGAGTAGTAATTTTCACTTTGTCTCTACTTTTAGCACTTTCATATACTGTTTTGACTTAAAGAGGAGGACTATGGATGAGGAGAGTTAGAGTTAAAGGAATAAGGGAAGCACAGCAATGTGCAGTAAGACTACAAAATCATCTTCATTTATTCATATATGTAAAATGCTTCATTCATCCTAAGTACCATCATGAGTTGAGGCTACTAATCAAAATAAAATTCATGCAAATATATGTACATGATTTGCAGATGAGCCATGGCCTCCAGGTTTTTGGAAAATTGCCAGTATTGTCCTTGATAAAGCAAAGTTTAGGTCCTTCTACAGCTCTGAAATTGTCTTTTCTTTGTTAGAAATTCAGAGCTCACAAACAGCGATGAGGGAAGAAAATGAGGGAGGTTAACCCAGTCAGTTTTTCTAAGAATGATCCCCAGTGTCTTTATACCCCAGGAGAGTTCTGAGCTCCAGAACACTTAATACTTTCAGGTATAAAAAGCGTGACATTAGACATAAAATCAATATATGAAAGAACATGTTCTTTCATACACAGATTTTAAAATTGTATCTATTTAATGACTGATTTTTAGAATTTCTATGTATAGAAATAAGTTTATAATAAACATTTATTTCACTGTGGGGTATTGTTAAGTTTTGGTACTGCTTATCTTCCTTTACTCGAGGGAAGTCTATTGCCCAGCAATAATTATATGTCATTGGTTCTATATTATTTTGGATTATTTGAAGATTCTGAAGGCAGGGATGCAATCCTAGAGAAAGAGTATAACGTATTTGCCAGGGAGAATGTCAGATAATTAAGTAGGAATTGAGGGAATTATAAAGTTCTTAAAAATTCAGAATGAAAAATTCATGAATATAGGGTCCATTTTTCTTTCAGTCATTCATTTATTCCTCCAACAAATGCTAGTAAATACTCTTTTGAGGCAAGGTATGAGACACAATCCTTAAAGCACTAAAAATTCAGTAGAAAAAATAGGCAATTGATCAAATTAGAGTGGTATGTGGTGAAAGGTATAGCAGGGGGGCACTGGGTGTTCTGGTTCAACAGAGAAAATAGCAAAAACTTTGCATAGGTGGTGTTTAATTTAACTAATCTTAAAAATGGTTACTATGATTTTCCTCCTTCTTTGTACATATTTCGTGTTCCATCATTTAAGAGATGGGGTGTCTTCTTTATTCTGTATGCTGTATCTCGAGAGAGATAAAAACAATAAAAGATATATACATATAGCCACACACATGTATGTGGTTACGTGTATGTGTATACATATGAGAGAAGCAGCACCCATATTAGTTATATGTAATAAGGAACTGACACATGAATATGGTGTCTAGGCAAGTCCCGAGTTCCGTAGAGCCAGGAGAGCCAATGGTTTAGCTCTGGTGCAAAGGGCAGCAAGCTCAAGAGCCAGGTTGTGTTTTGAGTGTGAAAGCGGGAAAAAACTTAATGTCCCATTTGGAAGGCTGTGAGCCAATCAGCAGCCTTTCTTACTTATCCTTTTTGTTCTAGTCAGATTTTGAACTGATTGGAAGACCCCAGTCACTTTTGGTAGGGCAATCTGGTTTCCTCAGTCATCTGACTCAAATGCTAATTTTCTACCAAAAAACACATTCACAGAAACACCCAGAATAACATTTTAACAAATATCTGTCCTGTGACCCACTCAAGTTGACTCATAAAGGAACACAGAAAGGCTCCCTTTGAAATGGTCTCATTTGTCACTTGCTTTCATCAACAGATATGGTGAAGTGTCACAATGTCAGTTACATTCTGGGTTTAAATTTTAAGAAGCCTGTTACCTGTCATATTCTCTCTTAAAATCATTTGCCACATGGGAGTGTAACTAGCCTGAAACCAAGATGCTGGAGAGAGAAAGCCAGTGCTGTCCTCATTGAGCGGCCACCTGAAAAAGGCCAAACCATCAGACATTTGAATAAGATTTATTTGTCCCTTGTGGCCCACCAGGCATCCTGGCTTCCAAATGGAATGCTGCCGAGAGAATGATTTCACATGCAGTGAAGAATCTTCTGGCTAAGTCTAGTAAAACCGAGACACTTAAGCAGTCATAAACCATGGTTGTTTAAAGCCACTAAGTTTTGGGGGTGGTTTGCTATCCAACAAGAGATAACTGAAGTAGGACTGAAGGGTGCAGTCAGCAAAAGCTTCACAAAGGACATCATATTTAAATTAAATGTTAAAGACTGCACTGGAATTTTGGAAAACAAAGCTAATAGCGTATTCAAAAAGCACAGAGGCAAGAATGAACACATGATATTTTGAGAACTGCAAGTCATTTGGGATTGTTAAAGAACTCTACTTATCTCCTTCAATAATTTTAGAATGTCTAGGATTTTATTTTAGGTTCTGGGCATTCAACAGAGAAGAGGTTTGTCGCCAATTTTAGTGATGCATATATTCAGTTAGGGGTGAGAAGTAAAGGCAAACAAACAAAATGACGTCAAATATTAATGCAGATATGACAAGGATGAAAGGAAAATGTGTGTGTGTGTGTGATATTTATTTCATAGCACAGTTGCAGAGGCCTTTTCGTGAAGGTGACTCAGCCCATGATATGAAAACTGAGAAACAGTCTTTCAGAACGCAGGGAAATGAGAATTCAGGACAAAGGTGTGACAAGTGCAAAGGCCCTCAGGTAGACGATCTTGGCAAGTTCAAAGAACTGAAAGAGTGTCAGTGTGGCTTGAGCAGAGTAACCAAAGAGAAGAGTGACAAGATGAGGTGAGAGAGGACAGGCCTGTCTATACAGTGACTTTAAGAACATGGGAGGAGTTTGGCTTCTTTTGTAATGGCTGTTGGAAGTACAGGGGCATATTAGTTTTCTTAACTACCGTGACAAATTTAATTCTAGAGGCAATACCTGTTTATTATCATATATCTCTTAGGTCGGAAGTCCGAAACGATTCTCAACGGGCTAAAATCAAGCTATCTGCAGCACCGTGATCCTTCAGTTTGTTTTGGAGAATCTACTTTGTCCAACTTCTAGAGAACACCTCCACTGCTTGCCTTTATGGTTGCTGCTTCTCCCTTCAAATCAAAAGTGTAGCAGCTTTATCTCTCTGACTCTCCTTCTTCCCACTTGTGATCTCACCAGGTCCAGTCAGATAATGCACAATAGTTTCATCTCAAGGTCAGCTGATTAACAAGCTTAATTGTCATTCAATTTGCCCAGTTTACAGGCTCTAAGGATTAGGCCTTGAGCATCTTTGGGTGGGTGGGTGGGGCATTATTTTGCTATTAATACTGGTTAAGGCTGGCAAGGTGGGGTTCATCATGGCAGAAATGTTGGACTCTATTTCATATAGTCAAAAACTGTACCCATATTTATATTTATGTATAATAACACAGCTACTTGAGAGACTAACATTTCACTAAAATAAATTTTTATATATTGAAAATAAGAAATCCTCCTAGGTAATTTTGATTGCTGTGTGAAGGTCTTGTAATAAAGTCATGCAAAGGAATATGGCTTTCAACTAGGCTGATAGGATAACCAGAGGGAACTATATAATTCAAATTATTATTTGACCATCAAAAATTCTGACTGGAGAACATTTCAGTCAATTTTGTTTAAAAAACAAACCAGACATTTCTGGTTTTTAGCATGAGAGCGTCATCTCGCCTTGTTGGCATCCTATTACAGGAAATGAGAATTTTAGAATAATTCTGTTGTTCCTAGTTGTCTTTGCAGTGTAGGCTGACGAGTGAGAGCTGCTTTGTAAGGCTTACATCTAAATCATAAACCATGTCTTGAAATGATTGAAAGTTTGGAAACGATATAGAAATTTTTGTAGGAATGGGTGAAACCAGGCTCTTATTATGTCCTTTTCCTCCCCTAAGGCATACATGTAACCAAAAAAAGTTGTTTCCATGTTTTTGGATTTAATAGCTTTTTTTTTTTGCACTGCTGTATTTCAACTGCTTTGTTTTGATAAGTATGATAAGACTTGAGTATTGATAAATATTTAAAGATATTCTTGTAATATTAAACATTGAAGTAGCCATATAACATTAAGTTTAGAAGGTTTACGTCCATCTGCTAGCTTCATAGAAACCATGATGACATATATTTTTATCACATTTATTTGCCAGAAATAATTTCATTTCTTCTGTGGTTCATGAGCAAGAACCATCCAGTTCCCTCTCTTAACAATACAGGTATTGTTACCTGTATGCAAACTTTCATATGTTGAGATCCCATTTTGCAATGCTCCCCAATGCCAGGAAGTTATATACATCTTTACTACATGTAAGATTAGGGCTTCATAAGTCAAAGAACAGGTACAGAGAAATTTATTGAAGGATTCTGTAGGTATTATTTCTATACTGTCCCTTTTATTTAGCTATGGACTTGCAATATCTAATTAAATAACTTATGCTTTTAAATATATTGTTACTTACATATTTTGCTTATTGAGGTCTATCCTGGTAGGAAGCAGACAATACATTTAGGCAAATAGCCATCTTTATACCATGGAAATTAAAGAAACGAGGTTTAAACATTATGAATGTTTTTAAACATTGTTTTGACCAGGCTCCCAGGCAAAACTACCTATGCATTATTATTCTACACAATCACCATCCTTTACATAATTATAATCTATATTAAAATTTCCGGTAGAACATGTTTTTTAAATCTGAATGATTAATTAGAACAAATTGCAGTGAAAAAAATATTTCATTTCAGCTTCTACAAATTTATTTCACTAAAATGAACGTTAAATGTAGGTGAAAAAAAATTATTTTACATGACTATCATAATTTGGAACATTATTAACAATACTATCACTATCCACCAAAACATCCAGTTAGAACCCTTTTACCACTTTCATTAAGTCTTGCATAATTGATTCTTGTCCCATCACAACTTGAGTCAAACAATCTACTTGCGGGAAGCCATCAACTCCTGAACTAGAAATATTTTGGGAATCCTGTAGCAATCTTCTAGTAGGTATCTATTTATGGCAATAGATAGCAACTTATTGAGAATCCTCTAAGGATAAATCTATTCCTTTTGGTATCAAAGATCAGTAGTAGTTGATAGGGTCCATTTCTGAGAGTATCATTCTTTGAATGCTTCCTTCAGAAAAATCTCTTAATTTCTTTCTGATATCTTTTTATTGCTTGGCCTTAAAACCGAAGTGGTAGTTGGAGGGGAGGGAGGAGTGTGGGCAGAAGAGGAGGGACGACTTATTGACATTAAGAATGAAAAGTCTTTATTAAATTTGTAACAGTCACCAAAAGAGTGAGAATGGAAAAACTGGAGTTGGCTATTTGGGCATAATTCAAAGAGCAAGTTCATGATTACCTTGAGTATGAGAACATATTATGAACACCAGTGGAATTGGAAAACCCTCAGAGCCCCTGAGCCATCTAGTACAATGTATGTGTCAAGTGTGCTGCCAGCTAAGAAAAGGTAGAATATTCTACATAAGAACCAATTTGTTCTAGCAACCTTGTGCCAGACTTTGCATACGAGCATGAGAATACTTTAATTCATCCTGAAAGCATATGATTTTGTATTAATGTCATACTTGTACATAATTGACCCAGTGGATGTTCAGCTTCTCTTTGATTTGACAGCTCTTCCTGTACTGTTAGTTTGACAAATAGAGTAGGTCTCTCTCGCACAATGGTGTTGATCTAATTAACATGGAGAATACCAAACCTACCTCATTATTTCTGTCTACCCCCTTTTTTAGAAAATGAGAAAATGTTAGTTCCACAAGAGAATGAAGGTGTAAAATACATCTAATTTTGAATTCTACAGTTTTGTAATTTTGAATTTGGTACCTGAGTTGGGGAAGGAAATATCAAAATGATGAGAACATCTGGAACAATATATCAATATATGAGCATAAATCATAGGTAAATTATTACAGTCTTGATTTTTATTAGAGTGAAATATATTAAAATACTAGCAGAAGGTTACATAATAAAGTAACTTTAGTTCTTTCACAATTGAGAAATTTTGATCATTTATTATCAAATAATTTATAAGCATAATGAAAACAACAGGATCTCAGATGAGAGAATTCTGATGAGTTTGGAACTGCTACCTGGGCAGAAAACAGACAATAATTCATTATGTCTTTTTAAGGAAAGATTAAATACTTCAAAAACAAATTTGAATGATCAGTTCTCTACCCTTTACTATACCAAATCATTTTTCTATAATGATTTTAATATATCTAGATAACCATATGAAACATGATTAGATGACAAATTAAAGCTTGTAACTTTACCTTTAAAATACTAACTTGTTAGCATATTAGAAGATGATACATATATTTTGATGAACTTTCTACTTTAATTAGAGGAGTTACTGATTCATTAACTTAATACTAGCCCAAGGTCTGAAAGTCAATTAAGGATTTTGGAAATTACATTTAAATTGCTCCTACAAGCAAAGAAAATGCAGTGGAACAAGGACAGTCTATTCAATAAATGGTGCTGGGAAAACTGGACAGCCACATGCAAAAAAATGAAGCTAGACTACTACCTCGCACCCAAAAGTCAACTCAAAATAAAAGACCTGGATGTAAGACCTGAAACCATAAAATGTATAAAAGAAAATATAGACAAAACTCTACACAACATACATCTCAGCAAAATCTTGAAAGACACATCCCTCAAAGCGAAGGAAGTGAAAGACAAGATAAACAGATGGGATTACATCAAAATAAAAAGCTTCTGTACAGCAAAAGAGACATTAACCAAAACTAACAGACACCTCACCAACTGGGAAAAGATTTTTGCACACAATATATCTGATAAAGGACTGATAACAAAAATTTACAAGGAACTCACACAACTCAACAAAAACAAAGCCAATAAACCAGTCAAAAAGTGGGCAA